>VUYV01000032.1:2250481-2414984 GCA_008711295.1 Anarhynchus alexandrinus | reverse complement strand
ATGTCAAAATGGGATTTTGTCAAAGACGATGAGGATCTGGGATAAAACCTGCCACATTTCACTATGCTACCTGACCAAAGCCAGCCCAGCAGAGCACACAGGCTCGCTAGGGTGCATTGACTGGTGCAAGCAACACCTTTTCCCATCAGTGCTCCCTTGGCATAGGTGCGAGTAGGGGAGATGCTGTCCACCACAATCCAGCTTTTTCCATCACCCCCTTGCAAGCAGCATCAAACTATAAACACAGCTATAAGCGCAGCATATAAAGCAGCCCTGTAACTACAGTGACTTACTGGTCCTTTGCAGTGTGAATGTAATGAATTGTGGGCGCACAGCAATACATCCCCACTGCATGCAAAGCGAGGCAGGAGGCCGTGGTACGTGGTGCAGATTGTGGCTGTCCCAAGGATATATTTACTTCCCTTTTCCAAAACTTCTTCCTGCCCAGGGTGATGGCTAGTGAGCTCTTTGCACCCTCCATTACAGAAATGATTTATTTCTCAGCAGTATCGAAATACTGGACGAAAAAGGAAAATCTAATTAGCTAAAGATTCCTTCATCTGCCCTGTTTTTAAATAATCTTGCACACAGGGATTTTACCTGTTTCCCAGCCTTAGCTAATACAGTCTGATTAGATATGAAAGCAGCAACTTCAGTGATTAGATATACCAGTATTTTAAATGAAACCACACCAGTATCTGTGCATCCCTTTTAGGCTTACTTACTGTCGTACCTAAATAGATGTGGCTGGATATTGCAGGCAAATGAACATCCAAATAATATTTTACACCTGAGGTCTCATTCTCAGGGGTCTGCTTACTCAGTGAGGCATCAGAATTAGATATTTGACTTGTTGTGGCCTATCAAAATGTGTCAGGCTAAATTTGGAGCTAAAACTAAATCAGCACGTTACCCATGGACCATGGACAAGTGGAGAATCTGTCCCACTGCTTTGTCAGGCCTCACAATAAGTTGCTTATGAATGAGCTCCTAGCCAAGAATTATTGACAGGAATTGGAAAATAACTTCAAACATAAAATAAATCAGACAGAATAGAAATCTCTCTGCATTCACTCAGTGAACACAATGCAGAATTCATTTCTGAGGGAAACTTGCTTTAGCCAGAAGTGTCTGCCCGAGTGCTGGCTCTGCCGGGTAGCCATATTTTTGGTAAAGTGGTAGTACCACTTTTTTCAGTGGTGCCTGGTGATAGGACAAGAGGGAACGGGCACAAACTTGAACATAGGAAGTTCCATCTTAACATGAGGAGGAACTTCTTTACTTTGAGGGTGACAGAGCACTGGAACTGGCTGCCCAGAGAAGTTGTGGAGTCTTCCACTCTGGAGACATTCAAAACCTGCCTGGACGCCGTCCTGTGCAACTTGCTGTAGGTGACCCTGCTCTGGCGGGGGAGTTGGACTAGATGATCTCCAGAGGTCCCTTCCAACCCTGACCATTCTGCGATTTTGTGATTCTGTAATATCATTGCTCCAATCCAATAGCTGGATGGCCAGGGCATTCTTCTAGGTACTGGGAGATGTGGATTAAATTTCAAATACACTGAGAAGTACTGTCGGTGCTGACAGCATTCCTTTTGGCTTCAAACCTGTCCAGTTGTATAACAGCCCCAGCAGCATCTCCAGCTGTGTCCCAGCCAGCTGGAGCAGGCAGCAGCTGGAAAGGTTCCCACGTGGTCCCTGATTAACCTACGGGTTGGTTTCAACATGCTGGGTTAAAATGGCTTGGTGTGTTACGGCTGACTTACAGCATAAATGGGAACTTACACTCTCTTACTGAGATGCTGAAGCATTTTACAAAAAAAAAAAAAAATCAGGATTGCCTCTTATTTTGTCAGGATGTTTGGCAACTCTGCTTGCAGCAGCTGGCTCTGAGGCTTTGGCCCCTAATGGACTACTCAGAAGTGCCCAGTTTCCACTAAAATCGAGGTCAACTGTTCTTGCCATTGGCTTCCTCTGTCCAACCTGCCCTTCAAGGCCATTGTAGCATGATTTCCAGATTATTAGAATTCATGGAATCTAAGTCTACTTTTCTTAAAATTAGCTGTAATTACTTCAGTTGGTTCAGAGTAACTTCACCAAGGTAACAGAACTAAGACAATTTGAATAAGCAGGTTTCTCATTTGCAAACTAACCTCTCGTTCCTTTGACTATCACTTCACTGAAGGGAATCAGTGACTTTTGACTTCCACCACCACAAATATTCCATTTTTAAGCCAACCACATTTATTATGTCTATTTAAACACCAAGCACACATTTATCTCAAGCCAATAGCACTTTCTGCTTATTGTGAATTCTAGCGTGCAGAGAAAAAATAAAAAATACTGATCTCAAGCTTAAAAAATCCAGCCACTGAGAAAACAAATTATTTCATGGAGGGCTACTTGTTCTCTCAAGAAATAAATGCTATATCTCTTCGTTCTGCTTTTGTGTCCATGTCTAGTGCTCATGCCATTTATAAGGTGAACTCTCTATTTCTGTACATGACTAGGCTTCTTTATTCCTAGTTTCTGATGTCTTATTACAAGGTGCCAGTTAAAATTCTCTTAAAAATCAGAAACTCATCCCGTATGTGACCTTTCTTTATATTCAATAACAAAGACACCTGCCGTTTCACCTTGTCATCTAGACATTTGTCACTGTCAGCCTGGGATTCCATGAAGGTTTTCGTTTTCTTTGAAACACTGCCCTTCTCACTTTTGCAGTGAACCAATGCCTTGAGAGGGCTATTGACACCTTCACAGTCATCATAGATCAAAATCGTAAATGTTTTTTGAAAATCAGATACTGAATCAAATACCGCAGCCATCTCATGAAATTCTCCCTCCTTGGGAGAAAAACTACTGATCTTTCAAAAAGTGGAGAGCCAAATCCTCTTCTTGAGTAAATCAAGAGATCCATCAGCTCAACAGGAGCTACTAGATGGAATTTTCTGGACAGCATTATGTAGGAGGTCAGACTAGGATGGTCCAACAGGCTTTTTTTCACCTTAAAACTGGTGTCTCTATTAGGCATTTGAGTAGAATCACCTGACGTTACATCAGTTGAGATTCTGACCCATTTCTTTCTTTCATCCTTTTTTCTGGGGCAGGAATGTTTTCTATGCCTGTAACTCCATTTAGTAACCTTAATTTTTTTCCTTCTTGGAGGAAAAAGGAAAGTTCCCCATACTCAGATACATGAAGTTTAATTATTCCCCAAAGATCAGCAGGTTTTTGAAAGGTGAAAGGAACAGATAAATGAAAAGGTCACAAATTTATCCTGTATTGGCTCTCATGAATGCACACAGTGTGCCTAGCACCTTCTGGAAACTCTCATTGTATCCTCAGGTTAGTATATTACACATTTCTTTTATTCAGATTATTGTATTATTCTGTTCTCAGTTACAAAACTGTGTGATCTTGAAATGGTTTATAATGGGATACTTAGATTTATTTTTAACATGCTTAAATATTTCAAGTGCACTAAGAATTCTGAATCAAGCAGTGCCTAGACTAGCACTTCACTCTGTAGGCCTCCAGAGACAAACGCATGCACACAAAACGTAAAAATAATGGAATAGAATTGAAGTCAACATTTAAAAATACAATTTAAGATTTGTAAAAAAACCCAAACAGTTAATGCTACAGTTGTCCCCTAAACAAATAGCACAACTTCTGTAAAGTCAGAGTTAAAGTTGAATATAAAAGAAATGGAAGGTGTAGAAATGCACAATTAAGGCATCCAGACAATCTTAATGTGTGTTAGTGTGATAAGATAAATACGCATTAAAATCAATCTACTTTGGTTTTTGTACCAACTTGTATTAATTTGAATTAACAGACCTTTTTTTTTTCCTTTTTTTTTTAATTTTCATGTTGTCACTCTAAGGTAGAATTAAAATTATTTTGATATCTTATTTGCAAAAAGTCTGATTTGCCATTTAATTCTTTTTTGTTGTTTTTTTTTTGCATCAGGGTAAATAATTCATCAAGCCCAAAGAGCAGATGAGAAGTCACTGAAAGAAAAATACAATTGTCTGGAGCGATGCGCAGAGAACAGGGATGAATACATGATACTGTGCACTAATCAACTTCCTCTTGTCTTCTCTCCCTGTAATAACAAAATCAAACACCTTTATGGTCGCTGGTCAGAGATAATCTAAATATCTTCATCATCACCAAGGAATTATAAAATTAATTCCTAGTATATAAGGTATGCATAAAATGACTACTAAACTTTAATTTTTACTGCTTAAGTACAGAGTAGGGGATTGTGATTTAGATAGTTTGCAACTGCAGAATCAAAGTAAATAACTTAATTAAATATTATATTACAGCCTTTGGGGAACGTTACCTACATTTTAAGCAGAAAGGGGAAAAAAGGTTGCCCATATTAATGAGCAGATGCAAAGATTTATGCCTTCACTAAAAGAAACAGTAAACATTCCCATGATCAGATAAGTCTTTTGTATCTAGAAGCATTAAGAATAGGACGTATGCATCCATTATATTTAAATTTTTAATAACTCCTGGCATATTTCACCTTTACTCATGCAAATGCCATGTCATCTTTTTGTTGTATCGTAAACTTCAAGGTATGTTTTTTAGCTAGTTGCCACACGTTGAACAGCAACACACACCATTTATTTGGACTACATTTCAAAAAATACTGTAGTTCAGCTCACAGGTAAGTTAGAATTATGTTAAACAAATTATTTGTGCTTCCCTGGTTGCTTTTGCGTCAGTGATTCAACAGCAATTTGCTCTTTTACTAGCTAAACAAAATTTTTGTTACCAGGTGCAATCTTTCCTGTTTGGGCTCATAAATAATAAACTTCTGGACTGTAATATATATAATTTTTTTTACCAGTTAGAGAGCTGATTCTTCTTTTTAAAGTAAGTTTTGGAATTAAGTTGGTACCAAAAACATTACCTGGTATGAATAAACACTCAGAGTATACAGATTGCTGTTCAGACTTCAGTGTTCTTATTAGAATGCATGGAGCTTCTTTCTTTCCAGGGGTAAAACAGAAGCATAAACATTTGCATCATAAATCTCAACACTGTAGTTGCAAACTTATTTTTTCATTAAATCATATGAATGCATAGGATGTCACATCTTATTCTCAGGCCTTATTTTAATTCTTTGACTCTGTTGAGTATTTCAGCCTTGTAAGTTAAACGTAAGCAACTATACAATAACTGAATTCTCATTGGTGATCAACTGTGTTCGTTGTTTAGTCGCAACAACAGCAACTGCCCAAAAAAGGGAAGCTTAGACCATTATTATTATTCTTTTTTTTCTTCCCCTTCATTCAGTTCCTAGTCTTTTTTTAAGAAATATATCCCCTCTGGCCTGAAAACCTATTCTCCATGTCCTCTGGTTTGAATATTGCAGGTGCCCTGAAAATAAATTAGTTTAAGGAGAAAAAAAAACCACAACAAAAACCAACTGCAAAATCATTGATAGCATAGTCAAGCATCTCTTGCTATTTTACCTCAGAGGCCCTTTTTAATTTTTAATAAGCTTACTGCTGTTCCTGGTCTTTTGGACTACAGTGCCATTAGTAAAGAAAAATGCCATTTGGCATTTAAAGGAATGTACGGAATAAGCAAACAAAGAAAAGGCCTTTTATGAAATAACTGTAAGACTTTCCAGCATAACACTGGAAATTAATTTGCAAAACCATTTCTCCTGCTCCTTAAAGAACCTAAGCGGAAATATTCTGTGTGTGCACTGCACACTGAATTCTGAATGTATACAAATGTGTGTTTTTCATGGATAACTCTTCATTTGCCAACTCGTCTCTGTGCGATAATACTAAGATACTATTTAATTCTAGATAGGTAGCACTGAAAAAAATTCTCTCATTTTAGTCACAACTCAACTGCAAACATCTGTCATGAATAATGACCATGGTCTAGGGCTCCTCATGATGTGAATGAACAGTTTTGCTATTAATATTATAACAATTCACTTTTGGATAGTTCTTTGCATCCCTGATGATCCTCTATGAAATGAGCAGACACAAGACTTTAGTTTCAAAGACACTTACTACTAAAACATGGGTGCATAATTCTGCATATGAGCCAAGAAGAAATCTTTTTTTGGAACATAGAAAGGAGAACATTTATTCTTTCATGTGGAGGTAGTGCTTAGGCATCCCTTTTGTGACCAGGTATCTGACCATGATGTGAAGTGAAGAACAAAGACTTGTTATTTGTTTGAAAACACTTACAGTCTAAGGACAGCCCTCACAGCCTTCACCAACTTCCCTGTAGAAGGGAAAAGTTTACTCCCAAGACACGGATAGCTTGATATAAAGTGGGAATACATCATCTTCCTTTGTTAACTCTAAGAGACATAAACATACTATCTAAGAACTGTTATTAATTCTATCACCATTTAAGTACAGGAATTGCAGAACTTTTTATCTTGTTAAAGTCATTCTGTTTCTTCTGAATACTCTGATTTACCTAATGTAGCCTGCTGCCAGCAGCACTGAGGGACTTAGCCTAAAGGATATTTATACATGAGATATAACTTCTGTTAGGAACTTCAGCTCTGACACTGAAATAACCTTGGAAAGTCACATTACCTGTCAATTTTCTCACCCATCGTCTGTCTTCAGAGAGTAAGGTTTTTGGTTTCTTAGTGTGTGAAGGTGATATGTGAAACTAGTAGGCAAAACTCCTAGCTCAGTGCAACCTTTGCATTAGGTGGGATCAAAAATATCCATTATCATTCCATTTACTACCACTAAGACATACAGTGAAAACTCTGTGTGCCAATAAATACAGAGGCCAGTACTTTTGCAGTGGTCTAGACATTATAGCAACAGCAACATTATATTGACCCATAAGCCAGGCACATCTAGAATTTCAAAGCATTTTGAATTTCAAGAGTGCCATCATCTGCACTTGAGAGTCATTTAAGTTTAAATAATGTTTAATTTCTTACTTTTCTTCCCTTTGGTCTGCAGTGAAAAAAATGGACTGCATCTCAGATCACACTACATGGCAGGGTAGTAACGAACCTTAATCCATCTAATAGATTTGTGAACAGTTCTGGGTTTGCCAGCCCAAGTGCCAACAGTATTTCAGTGGAAGTCTTGAACTTGCACATCATGCTTGTGTGCTTTATTTGTGCTGTTGTGTGGGTTTGGTACCCACAACAGTCATTTCCTCACAGTTGGTATCTTCTAGTGATCTGCAAATGCTACATCACTTATGATCACTGGCAGCATCTTTCTTTGTCTGCAAAGCCTCCTGGGTTCGGGTACCAGTTTTCTTTTGTTGTTGAAACATATTTTGCTCCCACCTCCCTCATTCTGACTATGTGAAGAGGCACATCTGCTTTTGTTTATTATGCCGTTCATGTCAGCTGTGTTTTGCTGTACATTTTCTTTCCTTGGCTACTTCCCAGCCTTTGTGTTCACAAAGGGGAGATGAACAGAACCTGCATTGAGCCAATTACTGCCCTGTCTTGGGGACTCAGCCGGCAGTTCAGCCACGTACATGGCGCATCGTACAATCCTGAGAAATGTCACCCATTCCTTCTTCAGGACAGAAGAAATTGCCAGTACAATGAGTAAGTGTTTTAGCAGACACCAGAATATTCTGAAGTAATTTTCTTGACTGACTTTTCCCAGTTCCTGTCATGAAGAGTAAAAAGATAAATTCCTATAAAAATTATTCAGGCCCCTTCAGGTGGCTGTCAGTGGGATCAGCTCAGTGCCTGTCCAAAGCAGAAATGTATTAACTATACACTGGGGTAAGTTCCCGGTCCACAGAGAACAAACATCAGTGCTGCATCACTTGGGGACATATTTATCTGCTGAACTTGTTCACCACATGGCGCTTTTCCAATTTTCTCAGACCGCAGGTAAAAGATGTCCTACAGCCATGATACCTTTGACTGTCACTGCTGTCAGGCATCACAAGCGTGCAGGATCAAGCCTGGTTTGCACACAGGCGGCTCTCTGCAGAGAAGATGGTGGCAATGGCTCACTACCTGCTGCTCTTGGCGCCCACACGGCATGTCATGGTCAAATGTGCACTCAGGGGAGAGCAGATGTTACCCGGCAGAAGGTAGAAGAGGGAAGGGCCCTAAAGTGACTCATAGTTCTGGACTCCTTCCCTGTTGTGACGGACTTGCTGCACCCACCCCATGACATCTCTCTGGTGCATGATGGGTCTGGCCATGATGGGTCCTACCACCCGGGCACTGCACCCAAGCCCTGAAGCATCAGAGTCAAGTTGTGTCACTGTTACAGTGTGCTCATCCAAAACCTGCTTCTTCCAGGTAAATGGGGGTGTGACTTGACTGGTTGTTAGAAAAATCATGTTCCATGCACTGGTCTTTGCTGCAGGAAAGGAAGAGTGGTCCTGTATACCCGACCGACCCTCTAGCAGACAAGGGCCAATGTCATCTTTCAAGCATGGAATGCTTTCAGGTGTGGAATGCTGCCAGACCAAAGCATGCCCGGTGTTCGAATGACCCAGATGTTGAAGTTAGAAATGTTAAAAAACTGATGTCAAAGAGTGGAAGGATATTGCAAGTGTATTTTATATGCATTTTAAATGGACTAATTACAGCTTAATAGGGGTTGGCAGCCTCCTCTTACAGATGTGAATATGTAAAATTAGACCTGGAGGATAAAATTATACCTGGAGGATTACAGCTGCAACCAGCAGTATAAAAAAACCTGAACTCTCATTTCATGCACCAGTCTATAGGAACCATGTATGCATGCATTTTACCATGTGGTTGCCTGTACCTGTCTTCGAAAAGCAGAGGTGTCTTTTTCCAGCCATTGCTCACAACATGGCCAGGTAGTTGTCTGGGCTATGTGTGTGCCTGCAAAACCGGCACCACAGTATTCAGTTGTGCCAACAAAAGGAAAATGTGGATCTCACATCAGGGATCTGATGGACTAACACGAAAACATCACATAAACCCATGTTATTTTAGATTTCAAGTAGTTTGAAATATTTAGTCACTATTTTTATAAATGTCTTTCTACCAAAACAGTTTGAACTTTTTGTGGGTACAGTTAGAAATGTGGATGTGTCTTTAATAACAAGTGTCCAGACATCAAAGATTTTAACATCAGATGATCATGCATCATGTAACCCCCTATTCATGGCACCTTCCCTTCTTTATGTTTTGTGAGCCACACAAGGAACTGCACTGGTATCCCCGTGGTCTCCAGTGCACAGAAGTCACCAGAAAAGACATGGTAAGGCACAAAGACAAAACATATGCAGTCATACTCTAGAGATGCAATGGCTCACAGCTGGGTAGACACACCAAATAGGATTAGAAGGTTTCAAACAAGGTTCAAGAAGTTCAGAAAATCTGGCTGTAGAGAAGAGAAGGAAAAAAAAATGTGCTGCACATGATGTTTCAGTTCCAGACAGTGACTGTAATTATAATAATGAATAAGCCACAGGTAAATGCATAACATCTCCCCAAGTACTTAAAAACTATCCTGGGCCTGGGATTTCTCATTAGAACCAAAAAGTGCATGTACAGGTAATAAAGATGATTTTATCAGAGGGAATGCTATTTCCTGCTAGGTACTTACAGCATCTCCACAACATTAATCCCAGACTATTGACAGGGTCCACTCTACATTAAAATCAGCAGCTTGGCAATTAGAAAAAAAAAATGCTGTGTTGGCTTGCAAAGAAAATGTGATTTGTGAAGCTCTCAAGGTTTCAGTCCAGGAGTTTTGTTCTAAATGTGCTGCCTCCAACACTTTGTAACCTCAGATGAAAACAAAGTGCTCCTCTAATGTGACATGTCATTTTGCATAGTGTTCTGTTGGGTCCATTGCTCTTATTATTGTCTTTCTAGGAATAATACCAGTGCCTGCTTGAGATTTGGAAGATTAGCATTAACAGGATAGAAAAGAGGAGGGCAGCTGTTTCATGATGGCATTTAGATAGATGATCTGTCTGCTGCCTAATCCACGTATCATCTACATATCCCTTTAGCATAAGGCAACCTGGTAAAGAAGTTTATGTGAGAAAAACCCTCCAAATCTAGGTGTGTCTGCTCATCATGCTCCATCTCCCACAGACAGAGAAAAATTACTGTGGTGTAATTTCCCTGTCCATACTGACAGCTTTCTTCAGCCTCTCGCTGTAGCATAAAGTTTGGCTCTAAAACTACAGCATCTACACTCATGTTTAATAAATTCTGTAATAGGAAATCTTCAGGCTTGTAAGGCAGAGAAAAGGCCTTTCTGGTTAAGCATTCACACTTTGTGGTACTTATTTCTAATGACTCATAGGAGCTTGTGAGATTCTCTTGTTGTGATAGGCATAGTCACAATAATTGTGATACCAAATTGTGATAGCTGTGAAAGGCTCCCTAGGGAGTCGAGAGCTCAAGTAGAACTTAATTTTGGTTGGGTCTGTAAATCTCAGGAGCCCTCTGTAATCTCAGTCTATCTGTTAGGAATTGTGACGTCTGCTGTCTCTCACTTACCACTATTGCCGGGTGTGATCAGGTTCTCTAGACGAAAAGCATCTTGTGATCAAGTAATGCTCAGATTTTGTTGCAGCTGTGGGGTGTTTTTTTTGTTTTCCTGTTTGTCCTAATGAAACCATTTCAATAGAAAACTTTAAGCAACCATAGGGGAAAAATGTAACCAGGTCTGAAGTCAAACAGCGTAAACAAGATTATTTAGGGCAAAGTAAAGGTCAGAAAGGAATGGAACGATAGCAGTTTTCACTCAAGTGGAAAACTCTTAATTATACAGCAGATTTCCAGGAAAGGAGACTGGAAGCCATTATCATTTCTCTGCATTCAGTGTTTCAGGTCCTGTACCAGCCCAACATTGCCATGCCTTATATCTTTTCAGAATATAGAATTTCACCTGCAGAGAAAGAATGTAACCTGGATTGACTGAAGTGTGGGGTTGCACAGAGAGATTGCTCATTCCTTCTTAACTCCTTGCAGCCTTTTTGTGAGGATCGCTGCACTTCAAAACCCTGTGTACCTCTCTTAAAACCCCCAGCCCTCTTCCTTTTTACTACTTAATCAAGGGGAAAGAATATACTAATGAATAAGAATTGTGAGCCTAATGAGTAAGAATTGTGTTTTCCTTTCTGTAATGATTCGTTTACTTGCAGCATGTTATTCAGCTACTGCACGGCTTTGTACACAGGGCTCCTGGCATGGAAAAAAACCTGGTAAACAAGGCAAACAAAACCAGGCTTCACGCTGTGTGGAAACCAGCTTGTTTACGTTGGTATGCTTAGTAGATATTTTCTTTAAAGCATACCTTTGGTTTAACAAGATTTAAAATTCTGTGTATTATGACAGTCTCCTCTCATTCCTCGTGCTTTTGTTAAATTTTAAGAAGTTGCTTGAATAATGCATGATATCATATGAAGCACAGAGTAAATTTGTTAATCAATGAGTATGAAATTAGAGATGAAAACACGATAAAAACCTTTTCAGTCATGTACTCCATAGCCCTGTCAGAATGTGTTTCTTTCCCTGTAATCATCAGTACTTCGTCCCGTTCCCTTTTCAAGGTAGGAAGCGCTGGGAATTTCGTAATTGCATTTGTGGCAATGAATTGGAATTTATTCTTTGTACAAAACCTGCATTTTTCCATGTTTTTGTTCAGTATTTAAATTAGATCTCTTTTGGATATGCCTCTACAGATGACATTTCACACAGCTTATTCTGTAGAAATGTGTCCACTCTTCCATTGGCATTAAATCCCTTCAAATGTAATCTGAATCTGCTATTTATAGTTCAGAAATCTGTGGGAGTTTTGCTTCTACACAGTGAGATCTGCTAAATAATTAAAACTTAAAATGCTTTTCAGAGAAGCCTTTTTGAATCACATCTGTTACTTCTTGTAGGAATTTTCCCTCGCAGATGTTAGTTTTTTTCGTTTCTTTTAGGGTACTAATGACATCTTAATCCTATTCCAGATTCCGTTAATAAAGCAAATCTTCATGACGAGCTTGTCAAGTCGCAGGAGGACAACCATGACAAGAGGCCACCAGTGGCAGAGCCTCTGCCCCAACTTCCGGTGGAAGTCCCGCCCCTGCCAACTCTCAGTGTCCCACTTGCGCCGGAAGTCCCGCCCCTCCTCGTCACGTGCCCCATTTACTCCTCCTCTTTCCCCCAGGGGGTTGCCATTTTGTAAAACATCATAACCCAGGTGTTCACAGGCTGCCCCCTCACTGGCTGGCAGGACCCGCTGCCCCTGCCAGTTTACCCGGAAGTACATCAGAACAGGACGCTCCTTCCCATGACATACATGGAAGCCGCCATTTTTTGACAACATCTTCCCCCACATGTTTTCATACTGCTCTGTGATTGGCTGGTGGCCATTTTTTTAACTATTATACCGACATGATGTCGGAGCTCCCTCCGATTGCCTGTTTCCTTTGCATCAAGAAGTGCTCATATAGAAATATTTTTTTTTTCTATGTATATGTATAAAAACGCGGCCAACACCACCCATGAATATGGAAAACCAGAACAAATGGCATCTTCAGAAGAGTGTGTGTGTGAGGACAACAAGGAAAAGGCCCAAAGGGATTCCCAAGAAAGACCACGTGAACTGGAAAAACTGGCTAATTGGCCCGTGAATTGGAAACTGTGTTTTGAGGTAAGTTTCATGCAGAGAGGGCAGGTAGTGGGGGCAACTCCCTTTGTCACAGCTCTGGCAGAGCATCCAGCTCCCTGTAAGACAGTTACGGGGTGCAGGCTGGTGCTGTTTGAGTTTCTTTGCCTTTACGTTGATGATCTCATAGGATGTTTCACAATCTCTGGCTGAATGACCGAGGTGAGTGAAGGTAGAAGTGTGCTGTGATCTGTTCACATTCCTGTCCAGGCCTGCCGCGGTTCAAGAAAGAACGGGTGTAGAAGAAAAAGTGGAAGTAGTATTTGAGGGGAAAAAAAAAAAAGGTTGCAGAATGATGAGCAGTCAACATCACTGATACTTTGTGGCTCACCATTCTCTGGGAAGGATGCCCCTGACCTTGGCTGAATGCTTCCCCACAGTGCTCATATGGCCCCAGTCCACCCACAGCATATCCTGCTTCTGCTGAAATCCCTTCTCCTTGCTGGGTCCTGCCTGGCTGCCCCAGACAACCACACTGTCCAAAGGCATGCCCCTTCCCTGGGACAAAACCTCGATCCCAGACGGCCAGGACTTGTTCTTCAGCCTCTGTCACAGAGACACCGATCTGAGATGGGTTCCTGTGGAAAGGAGAGCTGGAAGGATGGACTGGCTGGTTATTTTGAAACAAGCTTGAGACAAGTGGCTTCAATTTTAGGCTTTGCTGCACATTTCTTGTATGTCTTCTGGGTGTCCTTCTGGTCCCAATGACATCTCTGCAAGTTAGCTGAGGGAACACTGATCCATGCGCTCTTTTTTTACACAGTTATCCATTTGGAAAGCCTATTCCTGCACACACACCACCTGTAAGTACTTCAATGAGGAAAAGCAGGTGTCTAATTCAGGCCCTCTCTGGGCCTAGGCGCCAGCACTCCTTTGTGAACCAGATATACCAGTTCACTTGATGTAGGCTGGCTCCTTGCACCTGGCAGCAGAACATTGTAGGTCCCTGCTGCCGCTGATTTTTTCCTGTTCTCATATTTACAGGCCATCCATCTTTCACCCAGGACTAGGGTATTTGCATGGAGTGGACACTGGAGAGACTTCCAGCCTTTGGTGGTGAAAGTTTCTGGAATTTTTGTCAGACCTCAGCATTCATTACTGTAATTCTGCATCAGTCCCGGATCTGTCTGGGTTGTTTTATTCTGTGCTGCTGTAGTAAGCATCAGAGGCTGAAGAGATTGCATGAGCTATGATGTAGTGCAAACATGTTTTTGTGACAAACATCAGAAAAGTACTGAAATAAAAAACATTTTCTGCTTCATTTTGAAGACAATCCTCCCCTGTCGTGGTGGCTATCTCATCGCCACTCAACTAAACATTCTCTATATCAAGGAACGTGTCATAACAATTTACCAAAAATGTCTACCACGTTGCAAATTTTAATCTTATCTTAGGTCTTTGGCTTCTACTGAAATGGTGATTATATATTATTTGTAGATCCTTATCTTAGGAGATAAACCAGCTCAATACACCAAATCAGACATGTCCCTCGTAACACTAGTAGGTGGGCTGCAGCTCTGTATGTCAGATGGGGACAGCAAAGCTGCCAAGTGTGATGCAATTCTACCATGAAAAAGGCATCCTATATTTTAATTCTGCAGGTTAAAGTTGTGTTCAGTCCTGTGGTTGTAAACCTATGGAAGCTGGGGGAGGAAAGGTTTAACATTCTTTAAGAGGCACTGAAAACAGATGAAATTGTCATAGAAAAATCTGAGAAGAACTTTCAGACTTTATTTTCATTTCCTTCAATTGGATGAGATAAAAAATAGGCTTAATTTGGGGAGTTTAAGCAAAAGGGTAAAAGTAATTATTGAAACAAAAACTGTCATCAGTTCCAGCAGAACAGAGCATCTGCTCAAGATGGATATAAAATGGAGATTAAGAGATGACGAGAAAGCCTGAAGAACAAATTATCTAAGCAAGTAAGAAAATACAGAGTACTTTAAGGCTATGAAGACATTAGGAGAGTGAGTGAATCATTACAAGTAAAGGCTGTTACGGAGGAGATCAGGAAAGGACATGCTGGAATGATAAGGGAAAATGTCTCTCTTCTCACCTTATTCATGGCTACTTTAAATATGAAGTGGTGGAGCTAAATAGTGTAATTAAACTCAGACAAGGTAATTGAACAAGGCAGCACTAATCCATGGGTCTTGTAGGAAGCACAGGGCAGTCATTGAACTATTACCAGTAACACCCATTACTAATATCAGCTTGTAGTGGGACTAAGTGTCCCAAGGGAGAAGATCTTTCCTTATCCACACAGCCTAGCTGCAGTGCAAGGATTACTGTCAGAAGACTAATAACCTCTTTGAGTTCGGCAGAAGAGGGAACAATTTGGTACTGGCTCATATTTGAAGAAGAGTGTTTTTATGAAAAGCTTTATTTCAGAAAGAATAGACTTAAAAATCCTTCTGTATCTCAGATATTTCCATATCCACTGTTTTCTCCTTTAAGTACTTTTTCTACTCTAGGAGCTCTCACAGCAATCATGTAAAGCTATAGAAACTGCTCAGTAGAAAACCCTGGATGGCAGACATTTTTTCACCAGGCTATTCTCCTTTCTGACTTGTCTATGAACCTGCAGCAATTTTCACTGTTCTTCTTGCCTCCTTCCCCTTCCATGAGCAGCCACTTAAACAATAATCCTCTTCTAACTCTCTGTCTCTACAAGGACGGGTTCCTTTTTTTACTTAGTGTCCAGGTAAGGAAAACCAAATACAACATGACAGTGAAGTGTGACAAAGATGCAACAACTTGTCTTATAGTGCCACATTTGCACCATTGTGGTAGTCAGAATGTACTCAGTTGGGCTCATATGAGTCAAAATGGTGCCTCCATTATTTAGCGTGCTTTGGAGAGCTTTTTAAAAGATTTGATTATGCACACTATGGCTGCTGTGGAAACTAGAACAATTAAATGTGTCTTTACGCTTCTTTCTGCCAACCCCTTTCATCTGTGCTTCTCAGACAAGGACAAGGGGTAGGTCATGAGTTGGTTAAGTTTTCCTTCGAGCCTGTTCCCTTGTGCCCTTCTGCCTCCCTGCTGCATGGGAAAAAGCATGTTTGCATGACCAGGATGTGTAGGAGTTCCTTCTGTGGGACCTGTGCGTGTCTAACCACACTGACAAATGTTTGCACGGCCCATCTCCCGGTGAGCTGCAGTCTGCAGGTCTAGGAATTCCCGAGGCACCTGCAATGTCAATGACAGAAAGATGTAGGACAGAGGAAACGACTTTAGTGAAAAACACAGAGCTTTAAAATATTTGTATAAGTTTACCTGATTCTACAGTCTCTGGTTTTGTTTTTGTTTTGTTTTGATTTTAATTGTGACTATCCACAGTTTAATTGGGAAGGTGAGAATATAACTGAAGATAATATCTGTAATACCCATTGTGCAGTTATGGGCACATCACTTTCTAAAAGTACTTTTGTGTGTCTGCATTAGATTGCAAAGAAGGTACCTAGTAGAATTAGGCTAGCCCTTATGTGTTTATTAAGATAAGCTTGTTGGTAAAAATTACGTCCTGGTGAATAATAATGCGGTACTATGAAGTAAATTGAGAAGCTATTCAAATTTTTAATCTCCAAGTGACTATGGCATAAGGTACCAGCTATTTTTGAAGAGTAAATCGAAGCTTTTTTAACCTGCTGGAACTCATTGAAAATGTTGAAAGAAGTAGCGGCTGAAGGAGAATGGATAATATGTTTAAAATTGCAAACAAAAGACTCTGGCTGAAGGTCTTCACAAGAGACTATTAAGAAACTTTGGTGGTCAGAGGTTACATCCTGCCATGGATTAAAAGTGGTTAAAAGATAGACAATGAAGTAAAAATAAATAACCAATTTTTCAGAAGAAAAAAAGGTTAATAGTGAGTTGCCCCAGAGCTGAGCATTAGGAACTACCAGTCTGTTATGAAATATGTGTACAAATGACCTGGAGGAAGGATGAATTGGAGCATTAGTTGCACGGCAATTGCACCATTATTTTAGTTAATCAGAAGCAGATGGGAGAAGCCTAGACATTGTCAAGACAGGAAGCACAGAATCAGAAATCAGAAAGGATTAATAGATAAACCTTTAAACTGTAAATCAGGAGGTACTGGTTCCAGTGTATAACAGGAGACAAATGGGTGAAAATATTTCAGTTAACATTGCCAATATGCATTTATGTTTTTTGAAGCTGTTTGCACAAATCTGCTTGTTCTGATGAGATTTGTTTGGAAATACAATTTAGTGTTAAGATTTAATTTCTGGTGTAATTCAGGGACTTGCAGGCAAGCAAATAGCCTGTAGATCAAAGAGCCTACCTAGTTTGTGGGCATTCCGTCCCTCATTCAGATTTTGCTTGGTCTTTGTTTCACAAGAAGGTAAACAAGTCATCATAGGACTTTTTTTGTTTTAATTAATATTTTGTGGTGTGTGTATATTGCTGGCTACAATTTTTTTTTAAGAAAATTTTCACAATCCTGGTTTCATTATAGTACAAAGGTGATTTTTGAAAATTTGGAAAGTCTGAAGTTAGGAAATAACAAATTTAGTCTTTGTTGAGCAATTTCCAGCATTGTGCTTACATCTGAGTCCCAGGAGGCATCAAAAATCCTGCATTCATCTTTGGTCACCCACTTTTGAGAAATACTAATTTTTACAGCAAGAGTTTCAGGGAAGGTTTTTAGTATGAGTAACTGGAATAAGTTTGTACTGTTACAGAATATAGATTTGAGGTTTAGCCTTCACCTGGATTCTCCGATCTAATTCGTTGTGTGGCTACATGAATGCATGCACACTCTGAAAAGAGAGGAGGGCTGTTTGCCTTTTTAAAACCTGCCATGATTTCTGGTGAATTGGAGCATAATGAACCCAGAGCCTTAGACCAGAAGAACCTGGCTTGACTAGATCAGAAAAATAACTGAGGAGGTATATGACTGCTATCTAAAACTGCACAAGAAAGGCAAATGCCAGGAAGGGAAAGACGTATTAAAACTATTGCTACAGGTAAGAGTTGTCATGAGAACTAATCGTAGCTGACTAAATTTAGACAAATAATTAGAAGATGGTTTCTGGCAGGCAACAATGGAGTTCTAGACCTGACTTTTTGGGATGGATATCAGAACATGATCTATGATTAGTGCAGATATCCTGGATATTGCCTGTTCCGTTTAAATGACTATCGTTGTATTGCACTTTGGGATAGACAGTATCCTCTAGGAGGAGGGGACATAATGCATATTACCTGTGAGCACTTGCACACTCTCCAGTTTGGAAACCATGCTGGAGGTCGGAGATGAGCAAGCATGTGCTGAGGACGGAGCATGGAGGGAGCCTGCAACCTCAGCACAAACCGTGAGGATGTTTAGAAAACACTGTAGTAGGGAGCAAGCCCCAGGCTGAATCTGGGAGGTAATGGACAGGAGACTTTCCTGGGAACCCTTTTCTAGGACTGGGTGAAACTTCCGGGAGATCACTTAAAGTTGCTGAGAAGGAGGGAAAGACTGATTCAGGATGGGCACAGTGTCAGAGGTGTTATATATGAGTGTGTATGTGTGCACATATGCCTGTGGAATCTGTACTGAGCACTTTCATCTGCCTCACCCACAGTATCTGTATTTTATGTATCTTGTATTGTGCTAACCTTAAGGTGAAGGCATGCAGTTCCTTCCGCTTTGGATTTCTTGGGCCATGCCTCCAAAAGATGCATGAGGAAAATCATCCACACTTGATTTCTGAGTGTTGTTACCATTCTGTGTGCAACCTGGCTTCCACACATAAAGTCTTTCCTTGAGTTTATTTTGTGTGGATAACCATTCAGGATAACATAACAGGATAACCATTCCTCACTGACTTACTGTGACAGTTCTTGTACTTTTCTGTTTTGGATCAGCAATTTTATGACATTAGGTCTTTACAATGGATCATCTTTTACTATATGTTTTATTGCTTGCATGAAAAGAGCTCAGTAAAGGTTTTGAGATGCCGTGATAATTAAAATGATCGAAATGGTGAAAAGCACTTGGTACTTCTACTAGTATGCTGTCAAAGTCAGAAAGTTAAATAAC
Organism: Anarhynchus alexandrinus; assembly: GCA_008711295.1. NCBI lineage: Eukaryota > Metazoa > Chordata > Aves > Charadriiformes > Charadriidae > Anarhynchus > Anarhynchus alexandrinus. The sequence goes on along the minus strand of VUYV01000032.1, from coordinate 2,396,268 downwards.
TAAAAAGGGAAGGACATAAAATAACCGTTTAATGTAATTACGTCAATTAGTGGTATAAGATGTCCTTCACTTGAATCACATTTCATGTTGATCAGTGGCTTTCCAAAATAAACTAGAAAGCTTGATAGAAAAATGCCTAAGGACTCAGATAAACGATACAGCTCTTCAAAATAAATAAATATTAAAAAAGGTTAACACCTATGGTGTGTGGTCCTCAGTTACTACAAAGGTTATAAATACGTTGTCTTCTGCTTCCTCTGAGTAATCCCATGCACTTCAGTATGGTTACAAGTAGATCATTGAAAAACATACCAGTATAGGAAAGGCTTTTATTTGGAAGAAATGGAAGAATTTCAGGCAATGGCAGGCANATGGTATAAATACAGGTGCAAAGATGTGGAAAAGAGAAGACTGATCAATGAAATGAAGGTTGGTTTTAGGAAATTATCTGTGGTTAAGCACTACTCTTTCCCTGTGGACAGCCCTACCTGCTGTTTCTGCCAGACTAATCCACACCGTGCAGCGTCATGGGAGGCTGAGGAGCGATGAACATCCACTGAGCTTTGGCCATGTGATGTCTCAAATCTCTTGGAGGAAAAAAGAAACCAATGTGTTGTGAAGCCATTCCCTTGGCAGGCAGTTAATGCCCTGTGCACTGAGGACAAAATACTAAACTAAAGAAGTATCCAGCTGACCAATACACTGTCAAAATTTTCAAGCCTTGCTGAGGAGATGAGCACCCAACCCCACAGAGGGACTGCCTGGAAGGGAGGGCAGGACCAGTGTCAAGGCGTTTGAGGTATCTATTGAGCTGGCTGCCTTGGATTGTAAATGTGCTTCTGGGACCCTCCTTGCGTGCTCTCTGCCCTCTCCTCTTCTGTANCCAGCCATTCCCCGCCCAACCTGTAATTCTTTTCTTTTAGAAAGAAAGAATGTTCTTTTAGACATCTCAATACTATACGTACAGCTGAAAAATGCTCTATTCCCTTTTTTATGCCATTAAACAGCAGAGCTGGAGAGGGGGCAGATCCTTGGCAAAATCTCATTCCGCTTTTGTTTAAAGTGGCTTATTCTGCTTTCAGACTGCTGTTGATCTTGTGCCAGGTATTGAATGCAGAGGGGAAAATTCAGCTTTTACAACAGCCATTGGGAACTTGTCTTGAGGGAGACATTACCAGAAATACAAAAAATAGAGAAAACATCTCCTGTTCCTACTGGTTGGATACAGAACAGCTGGATACTGTTGTTTCTCATCTTCTAGTGTCTAGGATACTGAAACAAAGGTTTCTAAACTAAAGATACTTGGATACTTCAGTCACTTGAAGAAAGACATAGGTACCCTGCCAAAAAGTTAAGGGGATACTTTTTCTAATATTTATATAGAAACTGTGAAACTTCCTACAAGAAATTAAAAGGTTTGCAACATTTCTTAAGGATTTGGTAATTTGGGTACTAATAGTATCTGCAATTTCAGAGACAAATAAGAGCTCGTCTCTGGCATATGTTGTAAGAAAAATGAGACTACACTGGGATTTTGATAGGTCTGAAGTGTCGCTATATTCAAAGGGTTATTTGGGAGTAAAGCCCGGTATAGGTTAAAGGCAGCTTTGGGAAGCACTACTTAACCTCTGAACAATCAGGGGGTAGTTTGGGCCTTTGCAGAGCAGAGAGCCTGCAAGCAGAGCTTGTTCACAAGCAGAAGTTTTTAAAAATGTTAAAAACCTACTCTGGGAAAAAATAGCTCTTATCTTCCTTTTGATTTTCAACTGCTCTAGTCTTGTCCTATCTTTAGAATAGAATAGACTATTTCAGATTCAGGGGACCTACAATGATCATCTAGTCCAACTGTGTCACGGTTTCAGTTAAAACATGACAAACTGCCTGACCAATTCAGGGCTGACCAAGATAAAGTGTGTGACCAAGTTACAGCATGTTCTTGTTTGTTCTTGTATCTTTCCTCCTCCTTTGCACTTCAACCTCATCACTTCAACCTCATCACTTCAACCTCTTTCTCTCCCTCTCCTAAGATGCAAAGACTCTGCTCCTGCCATGAGGTCTGTGCTAGATGTATTGTTTTGCCCATGTCAAGCCTAGATAGGTGAAGGCCCTTGCCTTATCCTCCTCTAAGTATGAAATCATCTCTGTAGAAGTAGCTGTCAAAACACAGGCTTGCTACTAAAGTGGCTTCTCAGAGAGTAAGAGGTTTTTTTCTCTTAATATCATTCTTGAAAAGGAGTTATGCAAGCATTCAAAATTGCTGTCTACTGTGGCTATTCGACAGCCTCTGGGAAAGGAGGGATGGCCCTTTTCTGAGTACAACTTGCTCAAAGCTTGTGCTCTCATTAAGGACATACGCCCTCTTAGTTTTGTCGCCTTGCTGCTGGCCCTGCCTTACAAAGTTGTTAGGAGGCCTTCGGAGAGTATGAGGTGTGAGGATTAAAATGAGGTGATAATGTCTTTTTTCCTCTAAGCCCAATAAATATTCAGAAAAAGAGATGCTCTCATTTAGCTGTTTATTAGCTTGATTTGTTAAAGTAATAAAAATCTGGTTTGGCTTATTAAGAATAGAAGAGACGCTTATAAAGAATCATAAGAGATGAAACTGAACTTCTGTTTAGGTAAAATCGGAAACCAGTAAGGGCTGAAGAATCTGAGAGTGTCAACACAATGGAGGAATTATTCTGGCAAACAGAAGTCTGTGTACCCAATTCTTTCAGTGTGTTTATTTATTGCTGATATTCTTGTGCAGTAAAGTAGTTTCATATCACTGCTGCCTAGTCATTTTTCTTCAGGAATGTATGAATCAGAATGACTTTTGCTCAACCATTTAAATGGGTGATTGCTACTGAGTATTGCTAGGGGTCTGCATTGCAGTGGGATACTGTGAGCTTTATGGTATGTTATGGTATGCGATAACAATATATGGACGGTCCCGTCCCCGTCCCCCCCAACCTATTTGCTTTTAATGAAAATAATTAAAATACAGATGATCCAGTTGAGGTTATATCATACTTGGCAAGTGTTAGAGCCTTGTAGTAGCACTGAGGTATTGGTAACTGATTATTTTAATGTACTGTACTAGAAGTAGTACACCAATGGTTTTGTTTTTTGTTTGTTTCGTGTGGGACAACTAGTCACTTAACCAATCCATTACTTCTTATGTTGATTGAGCAGTTTGTTATGACTTTTCCTTTTATCAGTCTCCTTGAGCTGATAAACAGGCTTGTTTGCAATGAAGGAAGGATTACTGCTTTATTGTAGTGACTAATTCTCTGTCTCTGGAGGTGACAGCAACTCCTTGGTGCTAGGAAATGAAGTAGACAGGAATCCCTAGGGCATCCTACAGCATTTCTACAACTGGCCACATTAAACATTCTTCTTCCAAAACATGGGATCTCATCTCATCCCATAAGAATCTTGCACACAGGAGGCTTTGGTGTCTTTTCAGAAGATGTCAAAAAAAAAGAGAAGATATTGGATGAAGTTAAAAACATCCAGTTCTGAGAAATATTTGTATGGGTAGTACTTGGAACACTGCCCCACCTCCTAAGCCTTTCCAGCCACTCATCAGCTTCTTTGTGTACCTCTGTGTTCATGACCTCCTCTTTATTTCTGTCTTGTTCCATCTTTCGACAAAAATCCACAAAATGATTGTAAGTGGGCAAGTGGTAAGCAAATGATATTTCTTGTTCTGTGTTTTCCTGTCCCAATTTTTGTTCTGCATTTAATATCAGTGAATATTCCCTTCCTTTCACAGTAAACCTATGGATAAGTAATCAACCTGGTGATGAGTTTCTCATCATGTTCCTCATTTCAGTCCAACTCTCACTTACCGCTTCTGGGTCAGTGAAGAATTTTCTCATCTCTATCCATATAGCAACAGCTTGTAACAGTATTTTCTTGTTTCCAATGGAAAGCTGTGGGTTCCCACCGGGAACATAATTATTCACTGATTAAGATAAGGAGGCACCAGTCCCTGTCCTAAGGAATGCCTGATCTAAGTTAATGCCATGGCTGGGATTACTGGTGATGAGAGTTTGGGGCTGAGAAGGAAGTTGAAATAACAGTAAATAGCATGGAGACTCTCACACAGGTTTGTATCTGCCCATCCCTTGTCATCTGGAAATATTCCTGACTGGAGTTGCAGAAGAAATGAGAGTTGATCGAGGGTGCAGGGTGTAAGGTTTGGGATTCATGGAGCTAGGGGAGATCTGCGTTTAGGCAGAGTGTAAGGAAGCTTGGAAATGCTTGGGCGGCATCACACATCAGATCACAGGTCTACTTCAGCCTGTTTCTAATTCCTTTACTACACGCAAGTGAAACTCTGGATAACCTTCTTCTTGTTTACACATATATCTGAGTGTTAAGAAAAAAACTCCTGCTAAGTTTGCGAGTGAAATATACCTCTGTTCTAAAGACAGACCCTGTGAACCACTGAAGTCCCAGGAAAGATCTCAGGGTAGGGACTGACAGCTAAAGGAGACCCTAGGCCTTCTGCTGACTTTTTGCATGGGGTAAATTTCAACATGTGCAAAAAATTGTAGTCTTTGGTCCACTTCAGTTATGTTGCTTTTCTGTTTGGCTGAGCATCTTCTCTTGATTTGTTGGTTTTGTTTTTGGTTTTTTTTTTTTATTTAATACCAAAATTGATTTTTTTTTTCTTTTGGCATGCATAGCATTTTGGTTTTTTTCTAAACCAAGAAGTCCTAAGCTTTCCTTTAGAGCTTGGAGTTGAAAGTGTCTCTCTATTTTCATTTCTAAAGGACTTATTTTTCTGTTGCATCTTTTGCCAAGGTAAAAAGAACAAATCTGAATACAGTCTACGTAGGGCTGAAAACTGAGGCATATACTACAACATCCCTCTGAAACACTTGCTGCTGACCACTAGGAGATACAGAGTACCTCAGGTATGATCCAGTATGGCAATTGCCATGCTTCTAGAGAATTTTCAGATTTAAAGGATTCTTTGCCTATCTGTAGTCGTCAGGGATATATTTCTAAGTGCAGTTGGACAAATGAATAAATGCAAATGAGTTGACCCTCCCTTCCTCCTGTAATGGACCAGTTTTGATTTCAGCATGTAAGGATTTATGGAACATCACAGAAAGCCACACAGGTTAATTGTAGATAGCGTCTTCAACAGGTTTATCATAAACGGCTTGTTTTACCAGTCTGCGACTGTCAACTGAAGCACAGCACCTTGTTTCTACTCTTTGACTCAATGATCATCAAGGTAGAAACACAAATAAAAGGTAGGAAAATAATGAATAAATGTGGAAAATATAAACATGAAAAATCTTAACTGGTGCAAATATCTGTGAATATTTTAGCGCTATAGGCACTAAGAGGTGCATTTATTAGCTGACTGAATTTGAATAAAGGTTTGCAAGCAACTGTTTTTCTTAGTGAATAGCTAACTCATCCCTGTAACCTTTTGGGGAAAGAGTTGAAGCAAAACAAAGGACCTCCTGAAGTGAGCTTTTGTGACAGCTCTAGCTGATTTTAGGAGGCTTTTGAGCACATATTGGCATCACGCAGTAAGAGGAAGCCAAACATATGTGCTTTGCAACATATGTCTCAGATCTAAAGAGAGTTGCTCTATGCTATACGTCATATCCTGGCAGAAATTGGAATGAAAGCTAGGAAAAACAATTTCAGAAGGAAAAGAATAGTGCTTCAGAAGTTAAACTTATGTATCAGTAGCCAGGTATAAAACTACTTAATGAGTGATGACTCAGGTTTTTACCTGTGATGTGCCTTAGGAAAGCTGGAATCCTATTGAAGTAATTTCTTTAATGGAAGAAAGATGGTGCTATTATAAAATGTGACAGATAACAATGTCTTGGGGAGGGGGGGAGAAAGAGTCTTCAACCAAATTACGTGACTTTGCATAAGAAATTGCTGGCTCACATTATGAATTCATAAATATAAAGTTGCAGGGGGGCTACCTCATTAAATCAAATAAAAGCAGTGGGGGGAAAAAGAAAAGCATTGAGAATCACTTTCCCTCCTTCAGGCCCATGGGAAAAACAGAACCATGTGAGGTGGAACACATTCCGCATTCTAGTTTTTGCTTCCTTTACGTGTTTGTTAATAATTTAAATAATTTTGAATGCATAAAGCGAAAATTTCAGTATTAGACAAAGCTGGCAAATAATTTATCAACTGCAGAACAAATAGTTGCCTTTAATTGAAAGGAATCTTTCTGCATTCTGTAACAATAACCCAGCCACTGGGGCTGATAATAAAATTACCTGACTTCTTTAAGCCAGTTCTCTAGAATAATCTAATGTTCTTATATTTACACTATTAGCTTGTTTATTCTCACAATTCATTTTGATATAATTGACTGAAAACTACCTAGCTAGCTCTTTTTCTCCTTCCTTCTTAACTGTTGTTAATATATGTGCATATATATATGTGCTGTTGTTTAATATATGTGCATATATGCACACATGCAAGGACACATGGCTGTATTCCCATCTCAGTACACCTCTTACGTTCTGGTATAACTTGTCTTACTTTATAACATTGGGTTGCAAGCTCCTGCTTTACTGTGGATTACACTGTGTGACCCTAACTAACACTGGCAAATGGAACTCAATGAGACTACTTGTATTCAGTGAAACTGCTTACCAACTTATTAACACTAAGCATGTGCACAAATCATCACAAGACTTAGCAACAACAACAACAACAAAAAAAAACATAAGAAAGAAAGGAAGAGAGAGGAAAAATGGATGTTTAAACATCAATTATGCATCTGCATAAATGATTTGTTGGAAGAAGGAGCTGATCATCACCCATGGCTATAGCAGCTGAAATTTGCAAAAAAAAATTGCATTTTTTCCTAACAGTACAGTAAGGATTTTTAATTTTTTATTATTTTATTTTTTTTTCTGCCATGGATTTCATTGTGCTAGTGGCAGGTTGCTTGTGGAAGGACAGGTTGAACTTTGCAGGAGCCTGAAGACCTGTCCACCACTGAGCACTGCAGCAGTCCAGGCAGTAGCAGTCCAAGCCTGCCCTCATGCCTGTTTAACCCTGAACTGGAGAGTTAACCCCTTAGCATCTCCCATCTCCTTCTTGTGTCCCAGTTTGAGGGCCGTTTTGTGCCCGACTTGTGTGTTGAGATTCTAAGCAGGATGCCCATTCCACTGATTTTTCTTCTGTTACTGCTTTTTATATATGGTAGGTGCAATGATAAATACCTGCAGATATGAGCTTACATCCACTAGCATCTGGGTTGAGGCCACTAAATCTGATCATCATTACAAGTCATTGGGTTACTTCTTTATCACTGCCATAGAGTTAAAAGCTTCATTTTCCTCTAAGGGAAGAGCAAATCGCAGTTCAGTTTGATTCTTTGCTGCCTCTAGTACATGCATGGGAAAGGTGGAAGATGTAAATGACAGAAAGGTTAATGACTGAGGACAGATGATCTTTTAAAGCTTTCAGCTATTAGTCTGCTTTCAAACTTTCTATCGTGCTTCAGATAAATCATTCAGGTTTTTCTTTTAGCTGCAGTCACAAGATCAGGGCTGCTTTTGTGATGCTTGCTAACTTCCATGTAAAAACTCCAGGCGTTTCTGTGGACATGTATTTCTCTTGTGTTTGTTCTCTCTAGAACGATGTTTTTCCAACTGGGCAGTGGAGGATATCAAAGGGAGCTTAGACCCAATGTTGTGTCAGGCTGGCAGCCAGTTGAGTGATGCCAGCATTTCAGAGCTTATGAGATGGATGGCAAATTGCTGACCCTTTTCTGAAATGGCACTGGCAATAGCAGAAGGACCAGACGTGGTTACGTCTCTTTTAACAAAGCAGCAGGGCCTAAGGTGGATGGAGCCCAATGGCACTGTTAGAGCCAGCTTGCTCTTATTGCAATTTGCCATGAGGTTGGATGTCTTTCAGGATAAGCTTCTTTCCAGACTAACAGCAGACAGGCGACAGGCTGCAGAAACTGTGGTGGAGAAAAAGAATAAAACATAGAAACGATGTCATAGCGAGGCTTGTGTGGCGGCAGAATCTCAACTGATTACTGGGTGGGGTTCAATGACATTTTTCAGGGGATGCTCTAAAAGATGTGTAGATGCCTTCACTTCCTCATAACCAGGTTTCTGCTGTGGCAGTCAGGGATGGTTGAAGTTACAGTAATTACAAAAATTATGTATGAAATCCTGATTATAGCTGGATGTTTCTGCAGTTGTATGGGTGCTGCTGCCAGTGATGCTGTGGAAGTGAGATACAATAAAGAAACTGATCAACAAGAGACACATGGACACCTCCAAAAGTCAACATACAAGCCTGGCATCATAGCGCTTGTCCAAATGTTTCCTTTTGTTATCCTCTTTCTCAGACCATATTTATTTTCTGTATACATTTCACTCTGCAGACTTTTTCAAAATTTATATTCTTCCAAATCACTCCTTATTTGTTAATCTTGCCATCTTGGGACTTTTACTTACTGCTAGCAATGTGAACTGTGTATTATGTTGATTTATTTGTAGTCTGGACGGTGGAAGAATAACTATAAAGATTAACATAGCAAAATGGGAGAGTCATCTATGGCAGATATCTGTGGTAGTACAAAACCAGAGCCCAGCTTTTTGCTCAAAAATGCATAATTTAGTTGTTTATTGTTTGTCTTCTGTTAGTAGTTAGCTAGTGATTAACATATCAACACTTGTAAGCCAAATACATTGTGGTTAAAATATATGATTCCTTCTCCTTCCTTTAACACTATTTTCTTTTAAATAATAAGCTTCCAACTAATGCATGCTGGCTGATTAATACTTAAAATTTAAATACAAATAAAAATTAAAAAATTAGTGAGGAAATAATTCTGAACTAAATTATATAATGCTATGTGAATCTTGGGCAAATGAATGCCCTACATCCTTCAGAAATAACCACACTACCTGTGTAAATGACTGATGAGGGTTTGGATGTTGCCTGTAAACAGTGGACCACAGTAGCCTCTGGGGCCCAGAAAAGTTTGCAAGCAGCTGAATATTCATAAGGAACTTCATTGTTCTGCTGAACAGATGTAGTGGTGTAGCTGTCTAAAAGCCAATGGCTTTAGAGTCCATGCCGCATGATGACGTTTACATTTTTGTGCTAGTCTCCACACACATGATTCCCTGAGGCTGTGACACATGAATGCAGATTTTGCTGAGTTTTAGGAAGGAAGTTCAGACTGGCAGTTTGTTTTTCTTTTCCATTATAAATTTCAAAAGTTGTCAGAGACATGCAGCGTAAAATAAATCTACCAGGAGTGCAAAGAGCCCTGTAGAAAACTCTAAAGGTGGGAGTGTAATAGTTACGCAGAAGAGTCAGAAGAGCACATCAGGACTTCACCACAGTAACCCAAGATAATTAAGAGACCATCTATGTAAATTAAAATGTTGGTAAGATACACAGTGAAACACCATTTTGGATTTGCCAGCCTACATGGAAAGGATGACAAAACCAAGACGTCCTCTCAACAAACCTGTGTTACTCCTCCTGAGACAGAGATTACGGATGTGTCCCAGTGGAGGTGTCACTTCTTCAGAACTGAGAATAAACAAGGGGGTTTATAGAACAACATATTTAGAGCAATATGTTACTAATACTTTGCTATATTCTCAGAATATGTGCACAGAACACCTGTGAGTGCAGTAAGATGCAAATGAATGTGAATAAATGTCAAGAAGGCTGCCCTTCGAAACTCCTGTTGTTAATTTGGCAACTGGTCTAGATCAGCTTGAATCATACGCAATTAGATGAAGTTACTCTCTCTGCACAAAAGGAGCAGACCTAACTCCATCGTTCTAAGGTGCCAGGAGTTTTCAGGTGTATTCTACTGCTCTGACTTTTTAACTGCTACAGGACTTCAGTATGGGAATACCCAGACTACTATCCCAATCAGTTTACTTTTTAAATGGAGACAAAATAAATCAGGCAATAGAAGAGATATTATTGCTGTGACTAGGCAGACATCTAGTCCACATCATTAGTAGCACTGGGATTTCTGAACTGTGCCTCAGCTGCAGTTGCTGTGCTGATTATTTTTCTATAGCTAAAGAACAATAGATTTGAAGAACTTTATCTAATGGCAAATGAGAAAATACCCACAATAATTTTGCAATTATTGAATTAAAACTTAAGGAGACACTAAAGCACAGTATCTTAGACTGAGAATAACACTCTAAGTGTTAGAGTAATATAACATTAGACATTAACTTAGAGTCATGTTATAGGATCAATAGCCCAATTGAGGTGCATCTACACCAATGCACGCAGCATGGGCAACAAACAGGAGGAGTTGGAAGGCATTGTGCAGTGGGAAAACTGTGATATAGTTGGAATCATGAAAACATGGTGGGATGACTCGCACAACTGGAGTGCTGCAATGGATGGATATAAACACTTCAGAAGGGATAGGCAAGGAAGCAGAGGTGGTGGGGTAGCCCTGTATGTTAGGGAGTGTTTTGACTGTCTCAAGCTTGATGATGGTGACGATAGGGTTGAGTGTTCATGGGTAAGAATCAGGGGGAAAGCCAACAAGGCAGATATCACATTGGGAGTTTGTTACAAACTACCCAACCAGGATGAAGAGGGAGACAAAACATTCTATAAGCAACTGGGAGAAATCTCACAGTTGCCTTGTTCTCATGAGGAATTTCAACTTACCAGATGTCTGCTGGAAATACAATACAGCAGAGAAGAAACAGTCCAGGAGGTTCCTGGAGTGTGTGGAAGATAACTTCCTGACACAGCTGGTGAGTGAGCCGACTAGGGAAGGCGCCCTGATGGACCTGTTTATGAACAGAGAGGGACTTGTGAGTGATGTGATGGTTGGAGGCTGTTTTGGGCATAGCAATCATGAAATGATAGAGTTTTCATTTCTCAGAGAATTAAGGAGGGAGGTCAGCAGAACTGCTACCTTGGACTTCTGGAGGGCAGGCTTTGGCTTGTTTAGGACACTCGCTGACAGAGTCATTTGAGAGACAGTCCTGAAGGGCAAAGCATTCCAGGAAGGCTGGACATTCTTCAAGAAGGAAGTGTTAAAGGCACAAGAGCAGGCTGTCCCCATATGCTGTAAGATCAGCCAGTGGGGAAGAAGACCTGCCTGGCTGAACAGAAAGTTCTGGCTGGAACTCCAGGAAAAAAAAAGAGCATTTGTAATGTTTGGAAGAAGGAGCAGGCAACTCAGGAGGACTACAAGGATATTGTGAGGTTATGTGGGGAGAAAATTAGAAGGGCTAAAGACCAACTAGAACTTAGTCTGGCTACTGATGTAAAAGACAATTAAAAATGTTTATATAAATACATTAGCAGCAAAAGGAGGGCTAAGGAGAATCTCCATCCCTCGTTGGATGTGGGCGGAAACATAGAGACAAAGGATGAGGAAAAGACTGAAGTGACTTAATGCCTTCTTTGCCTCAGGCTTTAGCAGTAAGACCAGTTGTTCTTGAGGTACCCAGTCCCCTGAGCTGGAAGGCAGGGATGGGGAGCAGAACGAAGCCCCCATAATCCAAGAGGAAATGGTTAACGAGCTACTACACCACTTAGATACACAGAATTCTATGGGGCCGGATGGGATCCACCCAAGGGTACTGAGGGAGCTGGCAGAAGTGCTGCCCAAGCCACTTTCAATCATTTATCAGCAGTCCTGGCTAACTGGGGAGGTCCCAGCTGACTGGAGGTTAGCAAGTTTGATGCCCATCTACAAGAAGGGCTGGAAGGAGGATCTGGGGAACTACAGGCCTGTCAGTCTGACCTCGGTGCCGGGGAAGGTTATGGAGTTATTGAGTGCCATCATGCAGCTTGTACAGGACAAACAGGCGATCAAGCTCAGTCAGCATGGATTTATGAAAGGCAAGTCCTGCTTGACTCACCTGATTTCCATCTATGACGAGGTGACCCACTTAGTGGACGACGGAAAGGCTATGGATGTTGTCTACCTAGGCTTTAGTAGAGCCTTTGACACCATTTCCCACAGCATTCTCCTAGAGAAACTGGCTGCTCATGGCTTCAATAGGCGTATTCTTCGCCGGGTAAAAAAACTGTCTGAATGGCCAGCACCAAAGAGTGGTGGTGAGGGGAGTTAAATCCAGTTGGACTCTGGTCACAAGTGATGTTACCCAGGGCTCAGTATTGGGGCCAGTTCTGTGTAGTATCTTTATCAATGATCTGGACGAGGGGATCAAGTGCACCCTCAGTAAGTTTGCAGACAACACTTAGTTGGGCAGGAGATCTCCTTGAGGCTAGGATGGTCCTAGAGAGGGATCTGGACAGGTTGGATCAATGGGATGAGGCCAATGGTATAAAGTTCAACAAGGCCAAGTGCCGCGTCCTGCACTTGGGTCACAACAACCCCATGCAGCGCTACAGGCTTGGGGAAGAGTGGCTGGAAAGCTGCATGGCAGAAAAGGACCTGGGGGTGTTGGCCGGCTGAATATGAGCCAGCAGTGTGCCCATGTGGCCAAGAAGGCATCCTGGCCTGTATCAGGAATAGTGTGGCCAGCAGGACTAGGGAAGTGATCATCCCCCTGTAGTCAGCACTGGTGAGGCCTCACCTCAAATGCTGTGTTCTGTTTTGGGCCCCTCACTACAAGAAAGACATTGAGGTGCTGGAGCATGTCCAGAGAAGGGCAATGAAGCTGGTGAGGGGTCTGGAGCACAAGTCTTATGAGGAGTGGCTGAGGGAACTGGGGTTGTTTAGCCTGGAGAAAAGGAGGCTGAGGGGAGACCTTATCGCTCTCTACAGCTACCTGAAAGGAGGTGGTAGTGAGGTGGTGGTTGGTCTCTTCTCCCAATTAACATCTGATAGTACAAGAGGAAATGGCATCAAATAGTGCCAAGGGAGGTTTTGATTGGAAATTAGGAAAAAATTCTTCACTGAAAGGGTTACCAAGCATTGGAACAGGCTGCCCAGGGAAGCGTTGGAATCACCATCTCTGGAGGTATTTAAAAGATGGGTAGACATGGTGCTTAGGGACATGGTTTAGGGGTGGACTTGGCAGTGTTAGTTTTATGGTCAGGCTCGATGATCCTAAGGGTCTTTTCCAACCTAAATGATTCTGTGATACTGTGACTAAGTATAAAATGGCTGAGCGATGAATATTTTTTTGTGAATGTCCATTGACACTGAAAAGTCAACAGGAGACTAGAAAACACTAAGTATATTTATGTCACATGGAGGGAAGAATCTGGGAAAGATGATGAAAATTAAGTTCATTAAATCCAACAACACTATTAAGACATTTTTGTGATAATGTTCACGGAGAGTTGAAAGCTGTATTTGGAGAATGAATGTTATGAGAATGAGTCATTGTGGGTTTGGGAAGCAGAAATTATGACAAACAATTCTGATTACATTTTTAAATGGAATAATGATTGGCTTACATAGAGGGAAACCTGGTAGACATTTTATAGATGGATTTTCAGGAGAGCTTTCAACAAGGTTTCACATGATGGATTACTGCATAAAGCCTTCTAAATATGGATTAGGCGATGAATGCTTAAGATTGCTAAGGAATTGCATAGAAGATAAAACTGGAGGAATTAAAACTGCATTTTATTCACCAAAGCTGTGATCTTATGGGAGTCCTTCTAGTGGCTTCAGCAGGACTTATATCAGGACTGTCATGTGAAGCGGAGGCAGACAGGACCCTTCACTAACGGCTGTGTGCCTTCATATTGATAATGTAGATGGTTCTGTAATACAGGAGTGAGACATTTTCAAACAGCTGACGTAGGCTGTTTTAATACCACATGGTGGATTGTAATTCAAGGGGGTCTGAAGCAGATCTGGACACACCGGTGCTTCCACATTGTGCAGAGGTACCAGTGTGGATCTCCAGAGGGGTTCAGAGAAGCCCCAGTGCAGTGTGACTCAGAGGCTTACTGAGCTGGTGAGCTCAGTGTGGAACCACGGTGATAGAGCTGTACTTTGCTGGGCTCTGGACTTGCCTGGTGGTCAGCTAATTTGTATGTCGTGTGTCCTCAGCACGCTGCAGAATTGCCTTGCGGGGTGAGCTGAGTGGTCTCAGGGGGAGAATTCGCAGGTTAACAGGCCACATCCATGTCAGGTGTCAAATAATGGCACCTTTCAATGGAACAGCGCTTTTTTTATCAGTCCTTGCCAAGAGCACATAGAGGGGGAATAGCTTATGTCAGCAAATGAACTAATATGAGAGAACCAGGAATCTGAATCTGTTATAAATAGGCAATTGACATAGGGGCTGTAGGACTGTATTTCAAGAAATTTGTATTGCTCTCCATTTAAAGTTTAGGCCAGAAGGCTGTATATCTATTTCTTCAATTAGATCTCTCTGGGAAAAGTTGTTCTAGTTTGAGTCTTGGTCTGGCATGCAGAAGAAAGATGAATACTTTAAAACACTATATCTAAAGCTCATCAGAATAGATCATTACCTTCTAATACAGCTAAGGGAACTAATTCATAGAGAACTGAAACAATTTGCCCCACAGGTCCACTGCAGAGTTGGGAACAGAATTTATGTCTTATAAAGCCTGGTACAATACCCCATTCACTAGTCTAATTAGAAAATTATATCCGTTTAAGAATGATGAATGATATAGGCTTGAAGATAATAATAGAAGTATGCAAATTTGGCATATAGCCCCTTTTCCAGAATGCAACTGAGCTTGTGAGAGCTGGTGTGACTTTGATTTGCAAAAAGAAATTGAAGTGATGGAACAGTGTATTTGAGCTACCTAGGAACTGGTGAAATCTTGAAGTTTTGAAGAGATCTGAAAGAAACAAATTAAATTATCACTCTAATCTGTTCCATAGTTCTTACATAGACACACGAAGAAACTGTCTTTGCCCTTCTGAACTTATATCTTGAAATGCTGTAAAATTCAAGTGATGTATGTGGGAGTGTCGAAATTCCTTTGGTTTTCCTTATGTAGTTCTGATAGCATAGCATGGGACTTTGAAAAGGAGTTAATTTTACCTAAAAGGTATCTCCTGGTTAATCTTGTACAGTTCCTTCTTTAAAGGTGTTGGGTAGTTTGCGGATAGTTTTCATCTAAAAGCATGTTTCAGTCTCTTAAAATACTTCATATTTAGGACAGATGATTTGGAAATCTGAAATCTAGTGTTTCCTAAAATATAAAACAAGGATTAGTGGGAGTAGAGATGGGTGGGGAATGGGCAGGTAAGCACCATAAGAGTTCAGGAAGATTTAGGGAGAAATTTGTCCATAATTGCAAAGTACACTAAGTTAGATCCAAAGTAGTGGGGAATGGAAACAACTAAGGCTGTTTACAGAGAAAATTAACCAGGAAACGTTGACAAAGTACATTATAATGAACAGTCACTTTATTTCCCTCTTCTAACAACAGTGGCAACACTGCACATAGAGAGTTCAGTTTGCTGTTGGGTTTTTGGTTTTTTTTTTTGGTGAACAGTCAGTTTGTTTGATTTAAAGAGAAAAGACTTGAGTCTGTAAATACAAAGCTCCAGATTTTACATCCTCATAGAGGATTCGACTGTTTAATATGTAGATACAAACCCCACAAATACCTTCTAACATAAATCCTGCTTTGACTTCGCCCATACATCTTTTCAGGGATTGATGATGATAGAAAGATGCCTTTCGGGTGGAGGAACAAGATTACACCGGCTTCATTCCAATGATATCCAAACTGGTCATGAGTTTAGGAAAAAGTGGATGAAGTGCCCAGAGAGATTGTGTAATCTTCATCCTTGGAGATTTTCATAACTAATCTGGCCAAGGCCCTAAGCAACCTGATCTAGCTTTCAAGGTAGTCCTGCTTTGATAAAGAGGTCTCTTCTAACATTAATCTTTCTGTGATTGTGGGACACCTGGATTTTTTTTTTTTTTATTTTGAAACATCAACATCTTTGATTCAGTTAAGAAGAAAATGATGGTAAAACATTTGTAGGGTAATTTTGACTGACAAATTTGCTCAGGCTTGTACATTTTAAAAATATTTTGAGGTATTTCTTGGCTTTGGGGGGCCAGTAGCCATCTTGAAGTTCTCTTTTAGTTTGATGTTGAAGGGATATGATCAGCAAATAGTCAAACCTACCTTTTAAAGCTTTGAGCTAATTCAACGTTTGCTTTCCATATGATGACTTTCAGTAGAATGATTGTAATGTCATTTCCTTACAGTAGTGAAGCTCTGAGCTGAGCCATAGATTGTGCTACCCCCAGCAAAAAACTGGTAATGCTGTGAATGTGAGACCTGAATAATGAACTGGCAATGAAAACATAATAGCCCATGGCCAATGGCCTATCTCCCACAATATGTTCCTCTGCAATGGGTAAAGCTGTACATATTTCAATTTCTACTTTAAAATGCTCATTCCCTATTTTCTCATCTTTCTCCTTCTCAAAAACCTTACCCAATAATCTCAAAATCATTTTTGAATAATTGCATCAATTTAAAGGAAATGAACACTGAGCATCAAATAGCAAAAATGGAGTTTTTCACGTCAAATGGCTATAGAATTGTCTATAAGACTCCAGTGTTTGAATCCCCACAGACACGAACTTTAATAGAATCTCTTGCCAAATTGCAGTTGTGATGAAAGTTTTAAATGATACTCAATTTTCACCAGCTAGCAATAAATATAGTGCAACACTGTATGTTGACCTTGCAGAGGCATCTGATAGAACAGATTGTAGTCAGCTGTAGGGATTTACTTGAAAACTGTAGCAAACTAGATGTGGAAGAGGCAATGCTGCAGCATATACTCCCCTCTCTAGATTTTGAACAGATTGAAAGGGAATACAGTCAACATTCAAATGTTTCTTTATTGTCATGCATATTAAAAGCCCAGAGTAAAACTTTGCATTTTTATTCCTGACTGTGTATATAGATAGTATCATTCTCCATCCAAATGTGCAATGTGAAAACTTGTCTGCGTCAGTCATTTTGAAATAATTGCTTTAATTAAGGGCTGTGGCTGAAAGTGAACACAAGGTTGGTGTCATCTCCTAGCAGTAGCTTTTTCAACAATTTCCTTTTTTCCAGCTTGACAAATAACAAATGCTTGGTGGTAACTTTAAATTTAAAATTCATTGCCGACCAGCTGATAAGAAACATATCAAATATTGGATTTCACTATATAAATAAGCATATCCAGAAGAACAAAGAAGATTCCAATGACTTTCATTTGTTGTATTACCTTGGTTATCAAATTTCCCACTAATCAAAACTTTCATTTCTGTCATGTCCCTGACAGCTTTACAAATCATATTTATTTATCATACACCTCTGTTTATCAAAGTTCTGTTTATAATATCTCTCGTGCACAGGAATGATAGTCTGCATACACAAATGCAGCTGGTATCTGAGATTTTGACTTGCAGTCCTGTGTTTTTTAAGCCAAGATTTAAAGGATAAAGGAAAATTGCCATTGTCTGCGAACATGAGAACAGAATACCTTTGCTTACTCTGAGAGATTATGAGCAACGATGGAAGAGATTGTAATGTGATGTGCTTAGAAATCTCATTTGGTGAGTGCTAGAGAGCTAAGAAGTTAACGAAGGAATTTGATTGCCCACATAGAATAAATGCTGAGTTTGGAAAGAAAATTTGGGACTTGATTTTTAGAACGACTTGGTGCCATTGGTAGGATTAACTGCATCTTTGTCATCTTTGTCTCTTCCTTTTCTTTCTCTGAGCTCTTGTGTCTTGTGCTTTCATATATCTCAGGACGCTCTCCCTAGTCCTTGCCCAGTCTCAAATGTGGCTCACAGCAGAGTATCCACTATCGTCACCAACAAGACAACTGGTTTTTGATTCCCGTGGTTTTATGGGCAATGACCAAATAGGCCCTTCATAAAAAGAGTTTAGTTATAGCAATAGAAACAAGACAATTAAGGGAAAAGCATTTAAAAGCAAAGATCAGTACACAGGTTTGTCTGGCCTTGGTTTAAGTCAGGAGGCCAATTGAAGGCCACATCGTGTAAGCTTTTAATTCTCACTTTGTGTCTCCAAAATCTATGTGTCCCCCCGCAGCAGTGTGCCCTTTCAGTCTTCTTAGGTCTTTTGACTCTCCCTCTTCCTCTGCACTGACACACCTGAATGTACAAACACAGCCAAGGACTGAATCCTTCTTAGGAAAACAACCTGTCATCTGCTTGGGATCTCCGCTCACTCCCCACCACGTGACTCTAGGCTCCATACAGTAGAGCAAAACACATTGTTTTGGCCAAAACCAGCTTTAGGTA
The DNA here is from genome assembly GCA_008711295.1 of Anarhynchus alexandrinus. NCBI lineage: Eukaryota > Metazoa > Chordata > Aves > Charadriiformes > Charadriidae > Anarhynchus > Anarhynchus alexandrinus. The sequence continues at coordinate 2,378,050 of VUYV01000032.1, read as the reverse complement.
GAGAAAGCAGATGGGTATGCACAGCGATGACATCAGAAGGTGGCAATGAGATGGTACCGGTGATCACGATATGCAGAGCAGAATTCTTATTGAAAAAGTTAAAATTTTAGTTATTAAAGAGTTCTGTCATCTTTTTAAAGACTGTATTTGATTAAAAGTGGTCAACAACAATTCCTTAATGGAATGGCTCTTTTTCTGTCAGTCCTCTATACTGGGATTTGCACTTTCAAATGAAAATTAGATTCCCAAAGGTAGTGAAAATAAATGAGAACCAAGTGCCTTTTTTCTTTGACCCCTTTTAATATGTGGCTGTAAGTTTATTAAAATTAAAAATAAAAAAAAAGAAAAGTTTAGAATTAATGCTTTAAATAAAGTTGAAGTGTTTGCAACTATCTTTGTTGCTTAAAAACTATAAATTCTAAACTTAAAAAGGGATACTCCAGAAAGCTGAAAATAAGAAGCGTCTGACAGGACTGACTGTTCTTTTTCAGAGTTGAAGGGTTACTCAGTTTTCTCATCTCTGTTAGGCAAAATCTGCAGTTATAAACAAAAAGTGCCTGGTACTTGAACTGGCAGATGTCTCTAATGTCTGCAAACAAGCCCTGCTTACACAGCTTGGCAAGCCTGGGTGTTGAAAGCGAATTTGATTGTGAAGACAGCAAGAAGACCTTGTGGAAGAGTTCAGGGAGTTCCTACGTGAGAAGGAAGCTGTATGGCAGGGAGTGTGACATTGATAACACGGGGACCACGCCATAGTGCAGGAAGTCAGCAAGGACATCCCCGCTCTTGCAGGCAAGACTGTGGGGTATTTAGAGCTGATGTGCATCCAAACCTCATTTTCTGCATCACCTCCAAAAGTTTCTCTTTAGTAATGCGGTATTCTCAGAAAGATGTTCAGGGATTTGTCCCTGTGCAGAGACTTACACTGTCCACCCAGGGGTGTCCAGTCTGAGGAAAGAGCAGTAGCTTCTACTTGTGTAACACATTTTTAGTAGCATTTCTGCAATGATAAATTATTTACATGATTATAACTGAAAGAATAGCAGATGTCTTATTACTTTTATGCAGAGATGGATCTGAGTCAGTATTAAATTTTGGTGATTCTTGATCAGCCCTGAACACAAGCTGAAAAAGAGGATTCTAGCGAGCAGGCATTTATTGCTGCTTACAGTAGATTCCTCAAGCAATTTGTACTAATCAGGGGTATCTGCAGATCTTAATGTGGGCCAGTACTGAACCTGAAATCGTCATTTGCATATATGGTTTTGTAGAAATACAGTTCCTGGAAGAACCAGTTATATGATCTGTGACACCCACTTTTCTAGTGGAACGTGATGTGGCTGTAGCCTAAAATACGACATAACAATTGCAGCTGTGGAAAATGCATTTAAAAGTTTGCTTCGTTCTTTTGAACTCTTTTGGTCACTGCTTTCCCTGTATTAATGGATGTTATTTATTTTAACAGGTGACTGTGTAGTTTTAATTTTCCAAATCCAGGTTTAAGCTGGTAGCAAGTTTACCCTAAGTTAGCCCATGGACATGCCTCTTCCAAATTATTCTCAAAGGCAATTTTCCAGACATTTTCTTTCTTCATTAGGAACAATCTCTAATAATCGAAGCCTTTTTTCATTCTTAAAGGTGTCTTAAATTCATCATAATTTTCTAAGACAGGAGAAATTTCTTTTCTTTGTCTAGCCTTTCTCTTGTCCAGGATAATTGCTGATCAAACGGAAATTTGAAGGAGCTCTCATTTGCAACACACTCTTTAGCATTGTAGCTTCTCTTTTTTTTTTTTTTGCTACTTTATTTCATCCTTTTCTGCTCATTCTAGATGCTGTAAAACCATAGCAAACAAATTACAGCTTATAATGAACTTCTCTTGCATGATAATTATGTTTTACGAATAAGTAAAGCACTGATGGGCTGATCTGCTGCAGAGGAGAGGCTAGTAAAAATCAGAGAGTGAAAAGCTCTCGCTACTCTTTGATATAACTTTTATGGTGTGTGCATTCACTTAACAGGTCATTGAACTAAGCATCTGCATTTATTCTAAATCAGACACTACTTTATTTTACTCAGCCTTATGCAACTATTCTATAAAATACTACAGATAAACTAGGAAGAAACAGTCAAGTGCAAAACAGGGGGAGGAACAGAACCTAAAGAGTAGTGATCAGTTGACATTTTCTAACTGTCATTTTCCTGAGGATGGCTACATTGATACCTTTTGAGAGGCCAGTGCTGTTTAGTATTTTCCTAACAGTTTGACTGACAGAATTAAAAACATACTGTTAAAATTGCATAAGATCTGGAGCTGGTAAAGGAGATTAAGGACCAGGTCAGAACTCAAACTACTCCTAAAAAAACAGAGGAATGATCTTCAAAACAGGAGGAAATTCAACAGGCTCAAGTGAAAGACATTAAACTTGGGCAGGGAGAATGAACTGAACAAATACAGAACAGGCAGCAACCTACTAGGGAGCAATTCATCAAATAGGCCCCTGGGGGCAAAAAAGGGGTAGAATAAGGTGAATACAAGTAATGATGTCATGTTATTGTAAACAAGGTGAGCACCATGCTGAGATCTATAAGCAGAAGAGATAACAGTCTGCTGGAACTGTGAAGTGATGTTTTTGCACTTTCCATGTTGATAAGAATGTCTGGAGTGGTGCCTGCAGCTTTGGACACTGTACCTCAAGAAAGATATGGACCAATCTAAAAGAAGATAGCAATGAGAATAGGCAGAGGGCTAGAAAACATGAGCTAAGAGAAAAGGATGAAATTAATCAAGAAGATTAACAAGGAGAAAATAGGGAATGGAAGACATGAGTCTTGGAAAATGCAAGAATATCGCAGAGGGAGAAAATTATCCATGTTGTGTGTCCAGGATGGACGGGCAAGAAGCGTTGACTTAAACTGTAAAAATTGGGAAATTCTTTCGAATGGTAAAACCAGATCGTCACTGGTACAAGTGGAACTAGAATCTCCATTGCTGCAAATCTTTGCAGACAGTGCAGGTAAACATCTGTCATGGATGGGTGTGTGCAGACAGGCTGCTCTGCTGTGGAGCCAGGGGTGGCCCAGACTGCCTTCTGAGCCCTTCCTTGCCACAGTTTCTCATGATTTTGTGAAAAGGCTGGAATAAACATGCTGTTGTGAGGAAGAAATGTGAAGTTGGTATGAGATCAAGGGCATAATTTACATGGTGCGGGATTTTATGTCACTTTTCTTGCAAAATCATATAAAACATAGCCATGCAGCTACTAGTATGTCTCAAGAGCTTCCCAGTGGGATGATTGTGGTGTGTTTCCTTCACTGTGAGGGGAGTGGTGAATGACTCTTGAGCTGACAGTGCCAACCGTGGAGCTGCGACAAACTCCTCTGAATGGTGACTCAACCTAAAAGGAAACATGGACAGACCCAAGACTTTGCCAAGCTTATCAGGGGAAAGAGACCACTTTGTAGAAGTGGCATCTTTTAGTCAGGGCATGAATATCTTCTGAGTTCCTACCAAAACATGCATCACCTTGGATACAGTTTATAGATTTCTCTTACCTTGCCAACTGAGCCTAAGTCACCTATTAAGCCTGAGTTTGGTGGCTGGCTGTGACTGGCTTGTGCCAGCTTTTTTGCAGGAAGGGCTCTGAAATGTTTGCCAGCAGCTCACTTGTTTTCCCAAACCCTGAAGAATCTTGGTGACATGCTTGCTCTGGTCATGCTGGAAAGTCTGAGAAATCACATATGAATGAAGATCAAAGAGGAATGTGTCTGTTACTGGATAGAAGTGCAAAAGTCTGGAGAAAACTTGCTCTTATAATGAATGAAGGGCTTGAGAACAGCAAAAGGAGAATAGTAGTCACGTGTAATGTTGTTCCGGTAGCCCTTTCCTTTGTGTGTTATTTCCTTGCCCAACACAGACAACATAGAGTACAAAGGCTCTCATCAAATAACCCTTTCCAGATGATCATACCTAGAAGTGCCCCATCTGTTTCTGGACTTGATTTGTAACTGCTGGATTAGTTGAGCAATCCAGAGGCAGCCAACACCTTCTCAGACGTTGCTGTGCTGCATTCCCCAGCAGTGCAGTATTTTCCACTGCAGGTGGCAGGAACACCCTCGATCTCCCGTTTGTAAAACGCAGCCTTGAGGAGCTGGATTGGAAAGCAACCTATGTGGCACTAAATTGATCTGACCAGGGATTGTGCTTGGTGAGTCCAAGCAGCATGGCAATGGATCACCTCCATATGCTCAAGTTCGCTTCCTTTATCCCCCAAACATGGTGCCCGTGTCCAAATTGCCTACTGGAAACAATCCTTGGCATCTGCTATCTCCTGAGCTGCGCCTGGGTGTTGTCTGAGCAGTACTACTTGGCATGGGCCAAAACCATGCAAGAGGCTCTGCTAACAGTTAAAACAGAACAGATGATTGCAGACCATTGCCAGTGTCTGTGTCTTGGCCCTGTTTTAGTTACTTGTATTAATGTAGCCTAAGAGAAGCTCTGCTGATAAAATGATTGTTGCGCACAGTAGAGTAGGTCTGATTAAAGCCCTATGGTAATTATTTTCAAGGGACCAGAGATGTTGCATGTGTAGGTCAACATATGTGGCTTCCAGAAGACAGCTGCTCTGTGAACCAGGCCATCAGATGTGGAACAACTAGATATTGAGTAGTCACTTCGCTATTTGTTTTTGGTGAAAATAAATTTTTCAGGTCAGTTTTCAGCCAAATTGCATCTCTGAACGAGCTCTTGGTGTGGCTGTATGAGTTCCTGGATCTACACAGGGCAGGCACCTGGACTGCATGACTGGGGAAAGTCTGGGGTGACCCCTTCCAGTAGAAACACAGATTTTGATCAGTTTAAGGCAATCATGGCATGTCAGTCTCAGAAAGCTGTGTGCTGTTATCCCCCCTCAAGATCTACTTGTTGCCCTGACTCCTGTAAGAGACCAGCCAGCTGATATGCTTGCATATATTCATTTTATTAAATATCTAAGCAAGTGTCGTGTTTTAGGCCAAATTGGCTACTGGGGACCTAGGGGACCCCAGATAGGACCGACAGATGCTCCCCTCTACCCCTCTTCAGAGAGAGAGGTAGAGGAGGAAAAAAGAGACTTATGAGTTTAGAAAGAACTAAACTACTTTAATGAAATATTAATAATAAAATAAAAAGAAATAATGAAAAATATATACAAAACCGTATCAAGCTCCCGAGATGACAATCACGACACCGGCTGGCACTGGGCCAGTCCCAGGCTGGACTCGGTGACGGAGGGGAACCGGATTCCGGATCTGGATTCAGGATCGGGATCACAGGCAGACGAACAGAGTCCTCCTCAGACATCAGCCATTGTAGGAAGAGACAAGAGGGCTGACCCTTTGATCCATCAGCTTTTATACTGAGCATGATGCAGATGGGATGGAATACCCTATTGGTCAGTTTTGGGTCACCTGTCCTGTCCGCTCCTCCCTGCAGGTGGGACCCCACTATGTTTTTCGCTTCCGCCCTTCCAACGGGGCAAACAACAAAGTTGGTTGGCCTTGGGTGTTATGGCAATAAGTATAAGCAAGAGCCTCTCTGCATACCATGCCTGGGCATCAGCTATAAACATTGGTCTTATCACTCTGAGAAAGTGAACATTGTCTGCACAATATGCTGTTAATTTCAGTAGTTAGAAGAGGCCCAGCTAAGAAGCGAAGTTACTGAACAAAATTGATTCTGTTTTACCTCAAACCAGGACAGCAAGAAAGCAATGAGATTCTTAGGATGAATGAAGTTGAGTATATACTTAAATGCATGTCTAATTAATAACAATTACTTTATTTGGAAACTGTGTTAATATGTATATTTTGTCTATAACTAAAAAAATTAAAAGTGGAAATACCACGACTGGTGTTCTAATACTAATTTATGCTGTGTCTTGGTTTTGAACCCATTTTTCTCTTTCAGAGTATCAACTTTGAAGGCTGTTGAGGCCTTCTATTTGTCTGTAGAGGGCTTAGGAAACTTGTGTGTCCATTTTATTAATGTAAGTAATCAAAAAAATTGTAATATGCCACTAAAATAAAGGTTAGCCAGCTAATTAATGAGGAAAAAGTTTCAGTCCTCTGCTTCCAGTCTGTAGTTGGCATGCTAGCTTACTATATATTTGCCCATACTGTACTTTCTGGCTTAGGTAGGCATTGTACTAGAATTACTAAAAGCAGCATGTGTGGTTTTTGGATTCTTTTGACTGTGTGCATTTCTCAAAAATATCAGGTGACTATTTTGACGTGTCACAAACTTGCTTCCTTTGAACCCGCTTTTAAATCAATGTCTGCTCTGAAGGCAATTTAGTCAATAAAATTTTACTGCCTGCCAGGGAATTTGGGGCTCATCCTGCAAGACAGATAAAATACAGTACAGTTCCTTTAAGTAACAAGAAGAAAGAGGTTGTTTTGTGGCTTTGCATTTTTGCCAGGTCTTCTAGTATACTAGTCTCCTTCATCTTTCAAGACTGTAAAACATGGCACGTGGGAAGAAGATAAGGACAAAGGAAGTAAACATTTGTCAAAGCAGTACAAAAAACCTGTTAGTAATGCTTATTAATATATTTTAAATAGAAATAACTAGATTTTTTTTTTTCCCACAAGAAAGAAGCCTATTGCAGAATCCCACATAGGTAATTTTCCTGTAAAGATCAATAAATACTATATTGTTTAAACCCCAACATAAAAAGACAGAAGGAAAGAAGCTCTCTAGCGTCAAAAGGTCTTCTGGTGTGTCACAAGGCAAACCAAAACAGATTTCTTTTTTAATATTCAATTTGAAAAGATCTTCGTGAAACTGAAGCTGTCATGATAAATTCATGGTCCCAGCAGGTCTGTCACTATAGCACACAGCATCTTCCACAATTTCATGGTGATAACAGGATGTTTTGGTTTTCCATAGACATGTCTGAATCACAAAACCCCATTGCCACTGGATTAGGTGGCTTGTGGTTACAGAGGCCTCCAGTGAGCAGCAGTGGGTCAGGGCTGTACAGAGAATCCAGATTCATCTGTATAGGAAGATGACCCACTCTCTGAAATGTTAACGACCATAATCTGACCATAACCAGGCCTAAGATGGCCTTGGTGTCACTTTCAGAGTCTTGATGGACATATCATCAAATGGATGTGGAGCTGAAAAATAACCCTGTTCCTCTGAGTCACAGATGAGGCAGGATTTCATTCAGCAATATATTTTGCCATTTCCCAGGCTGAACATAGCAGTACTTTGGATTTCATTTTCAGGATTGGTGAACCTAACAGTTTTCATGAGCACACAGATCTAGTGAGAAGTAGAGAGCTGAGGTGCCCTGTAACTTAATAACATCATCCTGAGATGATGGGAGTATTGTATGACACAGGCTGACAAGAGACACTAAATTGAAAACCATACGTCTGACACTTCATTTTCCTTGGAGATTTGCAACTTGTACACGGTCTGTGATCGTGCACTGCTGAAAAATTTCTTGGCGTTGCTGACATATCGTTGGAAGGTAGGGGCAAAATGCCATTCTTTAGTTTCACTGGTTTTCCCCAGTTAGAACCATTGTTAGTTTCTTTTCAGAAAGTAAGGAAAGGACCTTATTCAGCTGCTTTCATATTGATATTAAATTGAGAAATAATAAAACAAATGTTATTACTGTAGCATGTTAAAACTTGCACCATGTGCTATGTTTTCATCTAGGTCTGAGAAGAGAGAGTTGGTGGGCAGCATCTGAGACGTGGGTTTAAGTCCTGTTTAGCACAACTGGCAGTGGCCTTAGCAAACCAAGACCCTACTTGCTGTCAAGATTTTTGGAAGCAGTGCAGAAAAGAAGTCATTTGAGGTATGCTTTGTAAGATGATAAGTGGTCTGGGACATGTTCATGAAGATTTATTCTCAGCAATGAGGGCCAACATAGGATTATCCAACACATAAATGCCCTGGGATGTAGATAGTGAAGCTGATTGGAAATAGAGAATATCCAAGCGTGTTGCTTCAAGAGAATGGGTGGGTCTCTCAGGAAGGAGACTGCTCATGCCATCTGAAGTTATTCAGCAGTGAGAGAGGTTCCAGGGATGGCAATTGTGGTGGACAAGATGGTCATTGTGGGTAGCCTGTACCTCATGCAGAAGCTGTGGTGAGGGAGTGGCATGAGCCAGCCACCTTCCACAGAGGACAGAACACTCTTAGGAGCCTGCCACTTGGTGAGGCACTGAGCTACTGAAAGCAAAACCCTACAGTGGGCTGGGGAAGGAGCAAGCTCAAACCTTCCTCTTTGTGTTGCATTGGATTTCATTGCTTTGAGTTTTCTTGAATTAAAAAGATATTTTTCTAGCTTTTATTATATAATACCTAGTAGGTTTTAGTTTGATGAAAACTATTAGGGAGAGAAAAGGGTGCATTTGCATTCTAAAGCCTCCCGATCTCCTTTGGGATCTCAATATAAGGGACAGGTTTAAACCTATTCACGTCATTGCTGGGACTTACGGGCTCTTGTGACACAGACATATTGAACTCGGACAAGCGCTGACATCATGAAAAATGAAAGGCAGTGGGCAAAGTGACAAAGATGCCTGAAATCAAATGATGTACAAGGGAGGTGGGGAGGGTAGAGGTGCTGCTCTGGAGGGATGAAAAGATAAGTTCCTATAGCAAAGCAATAAGCCAGTAAAAGTAATCTTTGTGGTAGCACCCTAAGTTTCTCTGAGGTGGAAAAAAAATGGTGTCCATCAAGATCAGTGAAAAGTGGTGGACCAGACCAGAAGTGGTGAGCTTAAATTGCATCTAAGTTAGATAGGGGGATGTCTTCCTATTGGTCAGGATAGTGAAGCACTGGAAAAGGTTTCCCAGGGAGGTTATGGGGTCTCTGTCACCCAGAACAGATTAGGAAAGCATCTGTTAGGAATAAAATAGATATATTTGATCCTGATTAAGGATTGGGTAGAGCAGAGCAGGCTACCTGACCTCTTGCAGCTCTGATTTGTTGATAGCAGCACAGGAGGATAACAGCTTGGATGGAAAGATGGTGCTGTGTGGATAGATAAGAAAAGCTGAAACTTGGAGATTTTCTGCAGTATGAAATCTCAGTTATGACTGACATGTTAATGATGCGGAGACTGGAATACACCTTCTGAGCTCCAGCAAGGATGAGATATTGCGAGTTTCCGGGTGCTGGGGGGTAGAGACGGGAGACCCAGGTTGGGGATCGTCTAGGTTTGAATTAGAGAAAAATTCAAACTGTAACCAACAGAATAAGAAAGGTAGGAGAAGATGGCAAGATGCAGCAATAGCTGGAGAGAGAAATGGAGAAATTCTGGGGGTTTGAGATGGCAGAGAGATTAGGGAAAAGATGAAGAGAGGTGATCAGGGTGTTCACAAAAGGAAGACATCAAGAACTGGGAGAGTGGGCAAAGGGGTAAGAAAAGGATATAGAAGAATGACTATAGGGAAGTGAAGATAACCAAATTCTCTGTCCTTAATAGGAGAAGAAGAAAGAAGAAGGAAGGCAGGGGAAAGAGGGAAGGATGTATTCCCATGGCTGCAGTTTCTGAAGGCTGCATTCTCATGTCAGTATTCACTGGGACTGCTTGTAGTTTCTTATTGCAAAAAGCACATTATGATCTGACCTGTGAAGGGTTCTGTTAACATAATGGACTGCTCAGGATGGCAACTACAAAAATTACTTTTTATCAGAAGGCAGAAAGTGTTGTTTTGTGTTTCAGAAGTGATACGGGCTTCTGTAAAAACAGGCCTAAAGCAGCTGCTTTTGATGTCGGCTACAACTGTCAAGCCTGGTTTTTAGATGATGTTGTGATACTATTGGAGGAACATTCAGTCTGTTTTTGTAGAAGGCCTTTTACAATCCTGTAAGGTCGAAGAAATCATATGTTAATACTTGTACTTGCATGAGGATCCATCTTGCAGGTCTGCCATGAGCTGTAAAGGGCATATTTTAATCAGACATGTTCAAGCCCAGTGTTTAAACATTGCAACAGTTCTGTTGGAAGTATCTCCAAAGGCTTTTTTTTTTCCTTAGAAATTCTAGCGAAAAGAGTTTTTGTTTTAAATGTTCCCCTCGCAGTATGTGCAACCAAATGTTACCACCAAATGCACAGGGAGTAGAGACAGAGATAAACTTGTGAGACTCCTTTTGTACGAGGTGAATGTGTTTGCTGGATGCAAACAGGCATCCGCTAACTCCCCCAGCCCTATGGTCTGCTCTGCGTGGATGGAACCCTCAGTGCAGCACTGCTGAAGTAAATGAGCTCTGTGTGAGCACAAGGTTGCTTGAAGGACAAGGTCCTAATACTGAAAGAAATAAAGCAGGTTTTTAAAATCCTTCTGGCACACTAAGCAGCTTTTGCAGAGCAGGGAAGGCTATGTGGGCTTTTGTTTTTGTTTTGTAAATGGGGGTTGTGAACTCCATAATTCGCTAAGAAAATTGTTTATTATTGCGTGGAACTGGTTTTGGCTATGCACATGCAAAATCCGCTTTCTGCCCATGGTTGGAGGAACCCCATGGCTTCTCTATGTCTGAGGGTTCCAAAAAAGCAGGTTAGATTGAGCAGGATAATATGCACTTTTCTCCCTGTTTAGTTTCCCCAGATACTCCTAGGAGACACATATGTTTTGCTGAGCACTCTCCACATCTTCTATTTGTACTCTGCAATTCAACAGGAATTACTGTAAGAATCCTTCTCCAGGGGAACTTGGCCTTAACCTTTTGTTAGGTTAAGTATGGATTTGCAAAGCAGGTTGTTTTACACTCTTCAGATAATCACTGATGTTGGAAATATGGGAAACAGGGTACACTGAAAATTGGAGGGAGCCTCTTTTATGAAGTGTTTAGTTCTGTATGTACTTCAGTGTTCAAGGAACGAAAATATTTTTTAGAAAAGAAATGAGCTTTGGAGTGGAATCAAGCGGAGAATCTTTAGACATCCCTGGCTAAAATTTGCCCAGTTCATAACTCTGCTGAGAAGCCGTATCAGTGCCGTTGGAGTTCCAGTGGTACACTCACACTGTGCAGCCCAGGGCCCATCAATAGCATGCTGGTTATGCTTACACCGCTGAACTACAGAGTGAAAGAAAGTGACCTTGAACTCTGAACCCCAACTGCTTTTTCACTCCTTGTCTCTGTTTTGGAGACTGTTTCAGCTAACCATCTGGAAGGCAAAGGCTCCTCCAGGTTTGACCCTCTGCACCCCCAGGGGCATGGTGTACCCTTGGTGTCATGCTGCAATACACCATTCTGGCAACCTACTATGGACCACTCATCATGTCATTTGAGAAAATTTTAATGGAAAAAGCATACAATGTATTAGCTCTGTCTTAGTGTCAGAGGGGCACCGCAGACTCCAAGGAGCCTGAGGGCCAGATGCTACTGCAGTGGGGATCTGGCCACTGTACTCAGGAGAAGTGAAGATGCTGACCAGTCCTGTAGAAACAAGCCTTGGCTGGGACATGGGTTTTTTTTTAACAGTGTAGACATAGCTGTTAGCTTGGTCACAACACTGTGCTATCAGGGTCTAATGCCTTTTACACTGGAATTGCCTCAGGTCTGCCCAGCAGAGAGGACCAGCAGAGAAATTCAAGCCTGTGCATATCCTTACGTCCAAGTCATCATGTGCAGTGCTACAGTGTCCATTAGTATTTTGCTCCCTAACACTTCCTGTTATGAGACCATGGTTTTAGTTGTGGATAACTTTGCCAGATTACTCAGGATTGTGTTTTACATGCCAGTATCCTGCAGATTTTAGCCAGCGTGGTTACATTGTGTTGCCCGTTTTCCAAAAGTCTGGTGGTGTTCTTATTGGAAAGGTACTGTTCATATTTTCTTTGAAAAAGGGAAATTGCAGGGGAGGGTGTGGAGTGGAAAGAGTTGTATTTCATTTGTATTCAGTGAAAGAACAATGTTTTAAGAGGGAATGGGTATAAATGAAAGCTTTCTGGCTGCAAATCAGAGGATTTTTGACCGTTACAGGAGCAAATTCCTGAAACTGCATTCAGACAGGGTCATAATTTAAATTGTTTCATGTTTATAGAAATAATTATTTATACAAATAATTACACTATAAATTATTATATTTATGCAGAGAACTGTTATATGATTACGTGTAATAGGACACTTGATTAATTGGCTCAGGACAGCCCTTCTATGAGTTTGTATTTTCTAGTCTTTTGTTGTGTGTTAATATAGTTCACCTTTATAGCTGTACAATTTCATCCATTCTTGGGTCTTGACTGGTTTAATTATTCTAGTAGTATTCTATTCCCCAAGACAAAAAGTTTTCTTATTTAATTCCAAGAGTAGACCTAACTGGAAAATTCTATTCTTTTCTTTTCTGGTCATTTCTGTTTAAACAGATGACATAGAACCTTGTTTTTGCCTTTACATTTTTCTACAGTCTTAAATTAAGACCACAACTTTGCATTCCATTGTGTGAACATCAGCAAATACTGTGTGTTTTCTTTGCAGCTCACATTTTGAAAGGATATTAACTTGTTGAGGGACTGCTGCTTGAGAAACAGACTTCCAGCAAAATCGTGATGTATTCTGTTTAATGAACTTCAAGGAGCTCAGAATCATAGATCCAAACTGCTCTGAATAAAAAGAGAAACATTAACAAGTGTTACTGCAAACTAATGAAAAATAGAAGGACAAACCTTTCCCAACTCATCTGGAAGAGTACCGTACGGTAATGCAGCTCTATGGGGGCAAGTCTTTTTAACCATTCACACCTGTTTTGAACCCAGTTTTGTTTCAGCGTTAGGATGATTAATTGGGAGAGATCAAAGAGGTCTTTTAGGGTCAGCTAAATGGTATTTCTCTTTGCTTGCCCTCTTGGGTGGCCTTTAGGCTTATCGGACTTGAGCAAGAAGGATCACGTCACCAGGAGCTCTGTAACACCGATGCACTAGTCCTGCTGTATGCCGCACCTTTATGCATTTGAAAGTTGATGCTGATACTGCCACTTCAAAGGCTCCATTTCGCTTCAGGGGATTCTATCTTTAAAGCGCTCAACATCAGTGGGAGGATTTTCACGTCATGTCACATCCCACTTTTGAAGTTTCTTGTTAATAGGGGTCGCCTTTGAAGACTTCCCACTCCTGAGAGGTTCTTCTCCCAGTTCTTCTTGTTGCAGGGATGTCTCTCACAAGATCTTTTTAGCATCCCCCCTGAGGATTTTCTATCTTTAGGAATATCCCTGAAGAGCTTCTTATTGTTTAGGCTTGGGCCTTTAGGAGAGTTTTGATATCCTTTAACAAGTTCCTGCTTGTGGGCCAGATCATGCAGCCCCTACTCAGTGTTGAGTTCACTGTACCTAACTCACCTGAGTAAGATGAGCGTGACCTGGACAAAACTGTTCCTTATGAGCAGATTTCATCCTTCTCCCATTGCTCAAGTCTATTTAAAGAGAAAATATTATATATCTATTGCAAAAATTAAGACACAGTGTTTGTTATAATTGCCATTTTTATTAGTGATGGACAATTCCATTTTTATGAAATCAGAAACTAACTCATGCTTAAATCCTGAACCTTTTTGGAGGAAAGTTACATTAACTTTGTTGTCTTTTAATTCCTTTCCTCTCAGTGTTGCACTTTCTTGCCCAGACTGGAAAACACCACACCTTTTACTATTACAGGCCTTATTGAAAACAAAAAGTACCAGAAAACTTACTTGAAAGCCTCCTCTCATGAAATTCTGAAACCCCAGAGGTCCACATAAGAAACTAAACTATTAAGCACTTGCATGAACCAAGTCTTTGAGCTTTTTGAGTTTATCAATCACATGACTTAGTCAATATGAGCATTGTCAGAGATGATAATTTCAGAATGTTGGTGCGTGATTTGAGAGTCTACTCTCATTCCTAGATCCTTTTTATTTTTGGTGGATAAACATTAAACAAGTCTTTAAAAAAAAAATCCATTTTTTTTTTGTGGAAAGTTTTGTATGTGCAAGAAACAGGCAAACATGGACTTCAAAAAGTTTAAAAATATATGTAAATGTCATAAAATTATAACAAGTGCAGGCATTCTCCTCATCCCAGTTTGACTTAGAAATGTGCTTTTAGAGTTCTCCATTGTCAAATGTCTTGTTGTATGTATGTTCTGCTCTTTATTTCTTTTTTAAGTTGCGCTGCTTGGCATTGTGACCTTGGAATATCTGTGAATGGTGGAAGAGAAGCTAATGTGGAAAGCCACAAAGAGAAAAGATACTACAGAAACATTAGATAAGTCAGGCTGCAAAAAATGAAAATGCTTTTGGAAAGCTTAATGGAGAAGCAAATAGTTACACGGTCATGGGAATAAATGCAATCTGCTGTCCAGGGGGGTTGTATCTTGTGACTGAGTCACTTGTAGCAGAGAAAAAGGACGGCAGGTGCAGTCTGAAGACCTTGGGGGAACCTTGACTAAGACCCAAATCAACAGTGGACATTTCACTAGTGAGATGGTCTAGGGAGAGAACTTACTGAAGCTGGGAAGAAAGGGAGATTGGCTGAGATGTGTTTTGAAGTACCCGAGAGAAGAGAGAGAGCAAAGTAGGAGCTCTAGGAGTTGCAAAGCAAAGGTGTGTGGAGCTGCTTCAGAGCAAAGGGCTCAGAGGTAGTTAACTGACAAAACCCTTGCAGCTAGGGAGGAATTTAGCCCCTTGAAACAGAAAAAAAATAAACAAACAGAGGCAACAGGCAAGAGGGAAAACTTAAAACAGTGAGGAAAGAAGGCTGTGTAAATGAGACAAGCAGTGGACCACTTATCTTCACTTTCAGACAAGAGAGGTCCTCCTTTGGAAGCCCACAGCTGAAAACTCGATGTGAAAGTTTATTTTAAAATTCAAATTATTCTAAAATTCTGCATTATTAGCACATTGCAAAATGGATTATGTGTAATAACTGATATTATAAAATTAAAAGTACATCCATTTGTATAGCCTTTCATTTTAAAATGCGTTCAACTTTTTACAGAGAAAATTGTATGTGCTTTTTGAAGAGAGAACAAAGCAAGATTGTGTGCTACTACTAATACGTCTACTGGCATGTCAAGAAGGTCTTTATTTTTTTCTCAAGATATTAAAAGTTCTGTAAAGAGCTATTTTAGTTCAAGATTTCAAGGTGTTTCTTTTCCACAAACATAAGATGCTTTGAAGAAGAAAATAGAAGGAGGTGTTTCACTTGGTAGTACAGTAGCAGCTGGTTGTAGTATCCTGGAAAAATTGTTCCTGGCAAAGAAGGATATTAAAAGCAAAATCCTACTACTTGGATAAAAGTAACATAAATCATTTTCATTACTGCATCATGTTATGTATTGAAATAAATACATATTTAAAAAAAAAAAAAACTTGTTTGCACAAAACTTCATTGTTTTCCCCTGGAAAATAGTTTCTTTAAAAGATTCCAGTATTATCTAATCATGTCCAGTTTCTAAGGCTAAAAAAGCCCTTAGGTTATTCATAATATGGTTGTTAATCTGACGAATACTCATGCTGTCTCAGCCCCTGATAGCCAGGCTTATGTTGAAGTATGAATCTCCATTATAATTGGGTTTGTTTAATGTGTCCCACTTAAATTCTCAAACACAATTTTCTAGCTCTCCTTTCAAAAATACTAATGTTTTCATCAGTAATGTCAACTTTTAACTAAAAATCAATAAGATTCTTTTCTTGTCTCACTCTTCCTGAAATCAAGACTCTTCCAATCACAAATTACTCACATTCATATTGTACTCAATAAATGAAGTTTTGTGCTCGTAATGAGAGATTATTGTGATAACTATCAAACATGACTTTGAATGAAATGCAGAACCATACAAGGCATACTTAGTAGGAGATACCATCTTGAATAACATCAGAATCGTTTCTGGAGCTCAGAAACAGAAGATAATATGGAGCAGAAATAGCTAGTTGGAAAAAAACCTCCTCGCCAAACAAAAAAAGCACGGCTCCTGACAGTGTTATCTCAAGCAGTAAAATCTGCTTGTTTAAGGACCTATTAATCATAGTGCAAAATGCTGCCCAATTTACATAACTGAGCAGCAGAATGTAAAATTTGGCTGAGGTAAAGTGAACTTTAATTAGGCAGCTCTTGTAAGTGGGGATGAGCTTCTCTGTTCTCCCTGAGATTTTTCGTACGTACCCAGTAATTTCACATGGGATTTGGGATGTCTTGTGGGAATTAGCTGGCACTTGTCTCCTTGTCTCTCATCTCTGTTGTGCCCTTAATAATGCATATTGCAGGGGACGTGGTTTGTCTTGGTCAGACCCTGCAGACGAGCACTGAGAAGCTCCTCTGTCTTGTAGGTTGTAGGTTGCATCTGTCCGTACGTGCCTGTGATGATTTAAAGCCCACGCTGCCAGGAGCAAGCTGGACAGTCCCACGCACTCCGGTGGATACGTGCCTTTCCAGTATACTGACTGCGCCTGGCACTGGGATTGGAGCACGATGCTCTTTGCTCTCCTGCAGCCTACTTAGACTTTATATGCCTGTGTTTTGTTTCAAACAACATGATAAAAAAAATCCCATGACGTTGTAATTGTTGCTAGACATGCCACGGCCACCTGGCACCTCTTGGGAAAAGCAGAGGGAAAACCCTGATCCTTGCACTCTGCAAGGACTGAGTCCCGGCAGTGACATTGACTGGGAACACTGGGACCTCTCTGTACAGGTCAATTTTACCAATATGTAAAGCAAATATTTTGCACAGACATTAGTTCATATTTGCACGGTTTTAGGGTTTTTTTCTTTAATTAGGGCAATGCATCTTTGAAAACATCTTAAGTTGCACAGTAACATGTTTTCATTTTAATTCCTTTGAAGACATTGCAATTAGTGTATCGAGTTACCTAATGAATGATTAGAAGCAAATAATGGCTCACAGTTATTGTTTCTTGTTGAGGCAAACATCGCTGCATTGTTTACAGTTCATTGTTATTTTGAAGGTTATCTCAGCAATCACAAAGGCGAAAGATTGTTCCCTTTTGTTATGAAATGAAAGGTTTAGATTTTGGATTACAGACAAAATGGCAGAAAAACGTTACTTTTTAGCAGAAAAAGTAACACACTGCCAAATTGCTTTAGGTTAACACAAATCATTTGCTTCCAACACCACCAGGATAAATGTCAGTGCAGGGACTGGATCTTGAATTTTTCATGCCAATTTCTAGCTAACTCTTTTAGACTGATTTCTTAATTATCCTTAGCTTTGGCTATAGTTTTACAACCATCAGTAGAAAACTACTGTAGAGACAGTAATTGTGGGTTACAAATTGTTCAGATAGAAAGACAGAATGTGAATATTTATCCTAAAAACTAATAGTTTGAAAGCTTTTATATTAGAGAAAAAAATAAAACTGTTTCTCTTCACTGGTAGCTGGATTATATTAGTTTTAGAAAACTAATATTGCAAACATTATAAATCAGTTTATCGTATATCTTTGCATTCCATATATGTTTCCATGTCTAATACTTGGAGTTTACTTCTGCTTTAAAATGCATGGTCTAGCAAAAAGTTGCTCTCTGTCAGGATCAGGTAGTAATTTTTTGAATCACTGATAATTTAAAGCTTCAAGTTGATTATAAAAATGTCAGCAAC
Organism: Anarhynchus alexandrinus; assembly: GCA_008711295.1. Taxonomy (NCBI): domain Eukaryota; kingdom Metazoa; phylum Chordata; class Aves; order Charadriiformes; family Charadriidae; genus Anarhynchus; species Anarhynchus alexandrinus. Next base: position 2,360,448 of record VUYV01000032.1, on the reverse strand, counting down.
AGAAGTTCTGTCCGCAGAACTACAGTATTTGGGTCAAGGCCACAATATATCCTTTGATTGGGCAGATATAGTGATATATATTAGTCAACCATTTACTTTCAATAAACTTTTTCTTACTACCTTTTGTTTCACCCATTGAAAGAAATCTGGAGACGTATATGGGTCACAGACTGTTGTGCTATATTGGTGGAGAATAATCTTAAAGGCTCCCTATATCAAAATTCTATGTAGGTATATGATAAACATTCATCATGTAGGTTTCTGGATACAGTAGTTCTGTCACCGCTATAAACAACATAAATATTTTGCATAAATATTCATTTACATTTTATTGCTCTTGTTGTGTCACCATTGTGTCAGGTGCTTCCAAATGCTTTTGGGGGTAAACGATAAAGCAGATATTAAATAGGTTACACAGAAGTCTTCTTTCTCATTAGGGTGTCCCAAACAACTGGTAAGGGGAATGTGGAGAAAAACCCACAAAAGCAAGGAGCAGATATAAGCTGCCAGGAATGCAGATGTTTGTACACATCTGGAAGAGGTTTGATTTCTGCCAAAATTATCTTCACTGCTTAGTTGTTGCTCACAACTGTCTTATTTGCTGTACAGGGCAAAGACAATAAAATCCAAGTCCTGAAGGAAATTATAGTCTCACAGTAGCAAGGAAAAAAATAACAAGTATGAAAAGATGGGCTAAAGAGAGAAAGCATGCCAGCTCGCTGGGGAGACACAGAACAGGTTCCATGATTATGGTATCATGAATTGTTTGTCTATAGTTGGACTGTAAATCAGTGAAAGATCTCTGAATAAACGCTGGGACAAAATTATCTTCCCCCTACCCCCTTCATTTGCTCTTTTTCTGCTGTGACAATAAACTACGTGATCTAAGTATATTTCTGATACCTGTAATTGGCATCTCAAGCTTTTTTAAGAGAGGAAAAAACCCCAAACAAACAAAACCGATATATATTTGCATGCAAAATCTCACGTAGCCCAGAAAAAAACCACATCCTTGCAGCTAAATATAATAACAATAATAAAAGTTCACTGTCCTGCCAACAGGCACTGCTAGAGGGATCTGCCTTTGGGGTGGATAATGACAAATCCTACACAAAAATCACATCATGCATGCACGTATTAAAGCTACTCAGCCATGAGCAGAACGAGCACTGACTGCCCTGGGCGGAAAAGTGCATGACGGGTATTAATTACCAAAGAGAGGGTCCATCATGTGTCTGCTCATTGCTGGGTGAAGTACTGTAAACATGGACGTGGCGAGGAGGTCTTGCTGTCTCAGAGGCCTGAGATGACTCTCTTAACGGCCAGGGAACGTATCTTGCATACTTGATGTTTTCCAGGTAGTGCAAAGCAATGTACAAAGTAAGGTATTTTTTTAAGGCAAGGTATTTTTTGTTTGTTTTGATATGTGGAGCACATACAGCGTTGCAGGCAGAGTCTCTGCAGGTCTCTGCTGTTGCTACAGTGCTGCATTTTCAAGCTGTGCACTTGGTCTCTGTAATTCTTCCTTCACGCTCCGTTTCTGGTTAGTAAATGAAGCACAGCGTCGTTTCCATTTTGCGCTGGGTAGACCGCATACCTCCCTCTGCAGCAGTCATGGAAGCAGCAGGGAGCTGGGGAGCACATGGGGGATCGTCAGCTGCAGAAACACCCGTCAGTTATGCAGCACGCGTCAGCCTTTCTGCTGCGATGCCAACAGCTTTCATCAGCCATGTCCCGAGTCCTGAAGGACCACGCTCGGGGTGATGCCGCAGGAACCTCTTTGCCAGGTGCCACTGCAGCTCCACTCAGATGGAGACCCCATCTAATACACAAGTCATTTCCCAGAAAGCTGGGAAAAAGAAGGGCCCTGAGGCAAGTTTCTAAGAGGAACAGCTTTCATCTCCACTGGTGGATAAGGAGATGACAAAGCTGTTATGTTAGTGTCTGTTGGAAAGGGGAGCATAAAATATATTTGGCGGGAGTTGTAAGGAAGGGTTTACACCTCACCAGTTCGGACACCTGCCAGGGCTGGAGATTGCCTCTTGACCATCATGATAAGCAGTTGCTGATCTTCCATTAATATGCCTTCTGTAGTCCAAATTCTTTCACAGTTTTGGCCTCTATAACATCTTGTGACAATAATTTCTGCAGTCGAATTTTAAGTCATGCGAACATCAGTTTAAATTTGTTACCAGATAATTTCATCACACCTCCAAGTTTGCACCTTTCCCATACCTCTTGTGGTTTCCACCATTTCATTTCCTACTATTGCTTTCACCATATCTACCCATGGGCTTTCCAAACAGAGGTTTTGTGTCGAAAATCCTGTGTTTGAAGACATGTTGCAGGGCTGTGTGTCATGTCTAGGATGTGTCACACCATGGATTTATGCAGGGACCCAAGGAGAGAATGTTTTCCCTGTGCCTTCCTAATAATTCTAAATGTTTCATTTGCCTGTTTGGTTGCTGCAGGGCATTGAACTGATATTTAAAAAAAAAAAAAAGCCTGTCCTCAACGATTTTAAGATCTCTTTCCTGAGTATATAAAACAAAGGAAGTTTTAACAATAGAGAAAAGGACACAGCAATAATTTATTAAAAACACCACAACAGTGAGTCACCGGTATAAGTATGCAAATAAGCTAAACACTTGCTCCCACATTATCTGCATCCACAGCTTTTTGCTATTTTGCCACAGAATATCTCCTGANTCCCCCAATTCTTTTTTTTTTTTTTTTTTTGTGAATGCTTTTTTCCCCTTTGGCTTCCCACTGCCCTTGGTAAACAGCTTGTTCCCACCGGCTGGTGAAGCCACTGGGAGAAGTCTGTCTGATGCCTTTTGTCCAGTCCTGATGCGCTGTTCCTCCCCGGGGTGAGCCCAAAGGCTGTCACCCAGCATGCCACTGAAATCTCGTCTCTCCGTGGGTAAATGAGGGTGGCAGAGGGAAGCAGGGAGAGTCACTATAGCAGTTGATTCGACTTTTTTGCTTCCTCCACGTGTATTTGAAAGGCACAATCTGCCACCAAGCTGCCTTTCTCTTATCACTCCACATCTGAGACTTCCAGCTCCTACATCTCATGCGGTGAGCAGCATCTCTGTTCTCCTCTGGTGATGTGTGCGTGTCATTTTGTCTGGGCTGCCTCTCCCAGTGGCACCAGTAACTGGTGTTTTCAGCCTTCTCATCTGCTTACAGCCTCTGTGCCTCTTGCAAAGCTCAGTGGGCATCAGGGCTGTGTGCCTGCCTAAGTTTGTTTCACTCTCATTCCAGTATGGAGATTAAAGATCCTCATGCAGAGATGCTACAGCAGGGATTAGTTCCTCCCTGGATACCTCTTCTCTTTTGCCCCAGCCTGCCCTATCCTATAGTAAGTGAAAATGGCTGATGGGTAAACCGCTAATTCATATTGACTATGTCTGTGGGTCTGAGCATGTGTCACCCGGCATGCTCCAAGCTCTGGGCCCCAAGCACTCAGATCAGGGACCTGTGTGTTGATATCGAGATGTGGGAAATAAGGGGTAAGGCAGAAAGGTCTGGTTCATACCCAAGTCTTGCCCTAATACGAGGATGAAGTGTGGGTGGTGTGTGGATCCATGTAAGAAAGTCTCCCCAGGCTCCTAACAAATCCTTTTTTATTGTTTACTAATAGTATGATATGGTTTGATGTCCTTATCTGTATCATCAGAGTTTAAAGGGGTTTTAACCAAAGCAGCCCCACATCAGCATACATAGAGCCATCTATGCAAACGAACCACTTTGTTCCCACCTGTCCTCTGGTTCCCGAGGTAGCAGACGAGCTTTCTCCCATGAGCTTCAGCATCCATATGCCACTGTCAAATGCAGCTTATGAATAGTCCATTGCCATAATTAATAACAGCGGTTTAACTCACTTTGTGAATATGCACTAGGTCTGCCTCACAATTCTTCACAGGTAGATGAAGGGAGAGAAACACGTAAGCTTCTTTTTAACAAATATCCTTGGTTCTAACACAGCTATAAGCAGAGGTATCATTAGCAGCACTTGGCATTTTTGTTTTCAGCATTTTGTTTTCACAGCTGCTTTATTAAATAATGCCTTAACATAGAGTCAAGGTGGCCAACATTAGAGTCTCACAGTCCAAGCCTGCAGGCTTGACTCACACAGTGTTTCCCTGTGCCATGTGGGGGGAATCCCCACCTGAAAAGTCCTCATAACCTTCATCCTGTCTAAACAGTTCTTGCAAGGTGAGGGACAGATGCACAACTCTCCACGACAACGTGGTTACACAGGAAAGGTGCCATATACTGCATTGTGTTACTGAAAACAGTCTGTTGTCAGAAATGCTGCGCTTTGATTTACTGTCATAACTGTGGACTATCCCTTTGTGTTCTGAGAGTGGAAACCAAAGAAAATACTGTGTGAGGCACATGACACACCAAAACCTGTTGTTTCTGCTGGCTTGGATGGTGCTGCGCAGAGCTGGACCACTTGGACGCCCCGTCTGTTACCAGTTGCATTTAAGTGAAGATGCTGCCTGCTGGGTCTGAAGCTAATTTATGCTCTCACAGAAGAGGAAGTGTACTGCGGTGCACAGAGGCAAAACTCCAAAAAGCAGTCTGAAAGTAAAGGTTGATTTTTGATTAACCAAAGCATCCTCTGTCCTGACTTAGAGACAAATGTGTCCATCCTCCTAGCAGGACGTGAGACCGAGGCATGGGACACTGCTCAAGAACTCAGCAGTTTGGCTTTATTTAGATGAATACCTCCCACTGAAACCAATGGGAATAAGTTCTATAAATATCACTGAAGATCAGGGCCATTGAGGCAAGGCAATCTTAAGAAACCATCCAGTGAATCTTTAAAACTGTTTTCCATTAGAGTTAAGCTGTAACTAATGCTCCATTACGATGGCATACTGGAGTCCTTGGAGAACTTTTAAAGTACCCACTTAAGGGAAGAGCTGCTTAATTCTAGTGTGCAGCGAGTATTTGGGCAGTTCTCGCCTTTGTCCCTGGACTCTCGAGTGAGTCTTATTGTCTCTGTTCCCACCTGTAAAGCGGGAGAAAGTGCCATAGCGTAATGCGCTCGGGAGTGCTCAGGCACTGTGATCATTATGACAATGAGGAAGGGACATTTTAAGCATCTGGATAAATTGGAGCTAGATGCTACAGGAGGGCAAGCGTGGCATTCGTGCCAGGTGGTATTTGTGTAGCGGCCCTTCCCATTTCCCACTTCATCAGGCTGGAAGTTTCGCTCAGGGTTTTTTGTTGCCTCCTATTGACATTCTTTCCAGGTTTAGTGCCCTGTTTCTGAGGAATTATTTAAAATAAATTAGACTGTGATGTAAAAATTTTAACTCAAGGCCACTCAATGTATTGACAGATTTCTTTATTCTGGGTACAAATTAACAGCTCTTTCCAAAACACCTTGTATTTCCAGTTACTGCTGGGAACTCCTGTTTAATTTATTAATATCTGAGGATCACGCCAGGTTGGGGGCAGAGACAGAGAGAGGAAATATATGGATTTTTTACTGAACTGCCTTGTCTTTTAATCTGGGGTATCTCCTTACAATGTTAGTTATTCTGTGCAGAACTGGGAGAAATATTTATCCAGGTTTAATATTCACACACTATGATGTATTTAAAGACATATTGAGAATGGTCATATCTCACACCCCAGAGCACAGCTCGGTTGACTCCCACCTCTTCCAGTGTACAACCTGATGTGCAAGCATCATGCCTTACAGCAGGAAGACCATCACAAGCTTTGTATATATACAGTGTACCTGAAGTCTGTCACTCTGGCAGTGTCCTACTGCCGATCAGCTTGGCCATCTCTTCTAGACAACGCCTCTGTCCTCACAGTCCTCCTTGCCTCATCTCTGGTATCTGCCTGAGGTTTGCAAAACACGGGCTCAGGGAACCAAGCTGGAGGTTTCACGCTGTCTCTGCTTATGCACTGAGGCCTTTTCTGCAGTGTGCTCCCGTATAAATTCGGGAATTCAAAACAAGTGTTGCGAGCCATGTTCCAGCCTGCATGCCTGGGCCTGCTGATACAGACTGCGACTTGGCTGGCAGCGCTAATCAATCAGGCTTCAGGAGTGGACAGAAAGTATTTTCAGCCAGCAGGCTGAGCTATAAAATCTAAAACTCAGCAAGAGCTGCTTATAAATAGTATGAAACAAAGTAGTGAAAATTAATCTTGTGTATCTGCGGGGGTTTTTAGGTTAGATCCTTTTTCAAGATAGAAAACAAAGGTCTATTTCTGCAGCAGTCATGAGGGTTTTTCACTTTGACTTATCACTTGTAAGTGATTTTGGAGGAAAAAAATGAAAGGTTAAAAAAGAAAAAAAGAAAGAAAAAAAATAACTTCTGCCTTCTCTTCTTTCTCCTTGCTGCAGCCTTGGTTAGATTATGGCAGCACAAAGAGTTGATGTGGCATTTAGAACAGCCAAGGTGATAAGGAATCTTGTCAAGGGCAAGGGGCAGTGAGGCCGTGGTGGGCACGTGGAGTGCATCCTAAAGAAGGTCAGCCACTGATGAATCAAATTTTTCTTCTGGCAGCAACTGATCCAGTTTGGGGTTCCTGCCCATTCCTCCTCCTTCCTCAGAGGAGGTTGATACCCCCACCTCTGTGCTGGATATCAGTGAGCTCTCTGTGTAGCTGCCACCTAATCGTGCTGGTGGAAAGCTGGAGGGAGAGCAGGACAAAGATCTGACAATGGTGGGGAAACAGGAACGACCTAAACCCAGAAAAGTGAGTCGCCCCCTTGGACATGAAAATGTTGATGGACAGTTTGTTTCCCATTCAGCAGCACTAGTTCTTGTTAATGCGAGAAACCAGCTGATGAAACTGGCCTTGCTTGTATGAGCAGGGAGTAACATCAGGAGCTGGGATTAACCCACAAGGTGGGCATAAACATTGTGTTTTATAGACTTTTCTGTAGCACATTCAAAAGTACAAAGACAGGGACATCAGCTGTGTAGAAAATTGGACAGGTAGTAGATGGACTGGCAATAACAGCGCTCAGGAAATAGAGCTCAGCCTGGCGGCACGTCTCCATGAACCTCCAGGAATCTCAGCAGGACAGGGCTTTTAGGGAGTGTTAGCAAAAGGGAGATTATGTCCTTCAAAAATAATTGCTTCCAAGTGAATTTCAGATTCAGCTCCACGCTATTATTAAACATGAAATAGGTGCTAATGCAAAGGAAGGAGGAAGCAGCTGTACGCACAGTTACCGTGCCAGCATTTTCTTACCTTTTGAAATCATAGAATCATAGAATCATAGAATGGTTTAGGTTGGAAAGGACCTTGAAGATCATCGNCTTCTACAGTGGGCGGTTCTCCATTTTCCCAATCCTGGCTTTTGCATTCTGCATCACGGGCAGTGTGGCTGCAGTCCTTGCCAGTGAAGACTGAGGCAAAAAAGTCATTGAGTACCTCAGCCTTGTCTCTATCCCGGGTAACCAGTTCTTGTGTTTGCTTCCGGAGAGGGCCCACAGTTTCCCTAGTGTTTCTTTTCTCGCTGACGTATTTAAAGAACGATTTTACACTAGATGTCTAATGTCTTTTACACTAGATGTCTAATGCTGGCAGTGTCCAGGAAAGAAAGGGAAGAAGGGTGCAAAGAAAAATGTTTGCATTGGCATTGGCTCTTCCATCAGCATCAGCAGTGGCTGAAGTGTGCATGTTACTCTACAAAAGAAATAGGGATCAAAGAGTGAGAAAAGCATTTGAGGGAAAATAAACTTAGCTATCAGTTCCACCCCCCTTCCTGTCCTTAGAGGATTTTGATTAGGCTGCTGTCTGACAAGCCTGAAGGAAGGACCTCTGTTGTTCATCTCAGCCTTATGGATTTGTGCCAGGTTTCTGGTCACATTTATACTGACTTGTCCCTAGCAGGATAGAAAAAAAAAGTCCTATTTTTAGCAAACACAAAGATCTAGCATATGGCCTGCAGTCTATCATCCTGAGCCCTGGATGCCACGTTGCATAAAAGGAGCAGGGTTATTTGGGCTCACTGCCTGGATAGGAAGACCTCCAAGGACAATCTCTGTAGCGCTGGTGTTTCAAGAGGTGATGTTTTTTCTTCGGAGTCCGTGCATCATCTTGCTTAATGGCACTAAAATCTTTCAGGTGAAGCAAAAGTCATTGTCCTCACTACTTTTGGTCAGGTTTCAAGTTTTACAGCATATCTGCAATGATTTTTCAAAAGGATTCCTCTGCCTCTTCAGATAGTGGTGCATTGTGTCTGGACCTCCTGAAAAGCTGTCTATGCAGTGTGTGCTTTTCTTTTGAATATCTGGTCACTTAGTTGGTCTCTTGTTGTGAATTCTTTGGCCAGTCTGACTCTGAAGGATAGGAGATGTTTTAGGAAAAACAGTGAATTGGACCATAAAATGATCTGTCTTTATAAATGCTTTATCTATACCCACCCTTGTACCTTTGCTATTCTCTCCTACTTCTTGAATATGTTACCCAGAAAACAAGGGCACTGCAAATGCATTGGTTATTACTGCCATAAAATTGGACTATTATTGTGCAGAAGGTGAGGAAAAGTATATTTTGACCTTATTGCTCAGCTGCATGGATCAAGCAGAGCACTTCCATGATGTGGATGTTAGGTAATGCCTGTAGATGGCATTGCTGCGGCCTGTTCAGGAGCTAAAGGTTGATGCATAGCCGAACTGAAGTGCTCAGCGCTGATCTAGGTGCTTTAACCTTTGACCTTGATGTTTTTTTCTTAGTAGACCCAGAAGTCCAAGACTCACCAACCCAGTGGTTGAATGTGACACTAGACCAGTAACTTCTAACTGTATGATCATCCCTAGACTTTCTGGATGATATCAGTTTGTTCAAGATAAAATGTCTGTCATGTAGACTCAGCCTCTAGTTTAGTTATTTGAGGCCTCTTTCTTTAGGTGTTGGGGAGATGCTGACACATCTCAGGCCATCTAAAATTCACCTATTACTAAAATAGCCATTCTATGAATTTTGCTCTGGAAGTGACCACTGATTATGAAGATAGTCTGTGATGATTAGTTTGGGTTAAAATGTCTTCTACAAAGCTCTTTATGTTTTCAATGCAAATTATAAGGTTAGATGAGGTAAACCTCATTGTCTTGCTATATCGGTCTTGCAAACTCTGAGTTTGGAGGCATCTTGAGGTGTTTATGAGCAAAAACTTCCCAAGCATTACTTAATTTGGAGAGAATGATTATGATAAATTGATATTCATAAATATTTGTTAAGAATTTCTACCTTCCTAAGAGAAAGGTGACAAATGAAGCAGAGTGGTTTTTCTTCTCTTTCCTTTCTTTCACACATGTTCTTCTCTTTCCATGTTAGGAAAAGAAACATCCCTATTTCTTCCTGACAGGTGCCTTTACAAATTTCTTTCAGCTGCATACTGTGATATTCCAAAGCTACTGGGGAGGGTCAATTCACCTTAATAAAAATAACATAAAAGTTCACAGCTTTTTCACAAGCTGCATAATGACACTTCTTTTTTTTTTCTGTATAGAAACTCTCACAGAGCCCAAGTTTCCTAAAAATGCTAGGGTTTTTTTTTGTTTGTTTTTATTAGAAGGGATTTTTTTCTTTCTTTGAGAGCTCTGGGAAGTTTTCTGTTTACTTCTTCATTTGGTTCACAGTTGTGTGCAAACCTGTTCTGTCTACAACCTTCCTGCCTAAACCTCACACAAATAGTTTGATTGGTTTAATCAGTGCTTCCTACCAGGTGTCTTTCCACCCGTTCTGAAAGGTTTCTGCCTCACCTGTGGCAGTAATCTCCTGACTAAATCTTCTAACACTACGTGTCAAAATAGCCCTAAACCAATTTTTACATTATTTTACATTATTACATCATTTACTTAACATTCTGAGTTACAATTTTACGGTGATTCAGGAGCTGTTAATAAAGCAGTTGTGTCACGCCTGCAACACAACTCAAGGTCTGGAAGTGGAAAACCTAGAGCTCTCCCCGAATGAGCCATCCTTACTTTTAAGCCGTATTTCCAGGCTTACGCAGTGCCTTTGTTTACACTGATAGTGAGACAGTGGCCTGAACCTGCTACCTGTATATACAGTATGTACTGCACACCCTGTATGTGCTACAAATACTGTACAAACAGCTTCAGGTGACCCCAGAAGCTGTCCAGCCCCATCTAGGAAGTTCTGCTGAGCTGTAGGGTTTGCTCTTAAGTCTTCCCACCGGGTCTGTCCATGCCTACATTGCGTTCAGAACATCCTTGAAAAACAGGGGCCGCAGTTGCCATCAGCAAACACCAACCCCGCCTCTCCTGCTCCTCATTTTCTTCCCCTCTGCACCTAACTTCTTGTCCCTCTTGCCCACTCTTAGAAACAAGCCCAGAAGAAGATACAAGCTCAGTTCTGAAAAGGACCTAGCACAACAGAGATTATCGCAATGTGAGTATCTGTTATAAATGAGGGAAGAGCGATTTAACAGTTTGATCTCAGTGAGGACAGTTCTCAAAGTTGATCTGAAACAGGTAGACCAATAGATTGGTAGACCTACCTTTAAGACAATCTGCGTAGACTTTCAAACAATAACACCTTAGCTTTGCTCTTAGAGAGGCTTCACTCTCAGCTTAACATCAGGGGTGAATACTGAGAATTTATAATCAGAAAAAGATATCATGTCTTACAGATGGAGACACTCCCAAATGCCTGAGTTAACCTCAAGTGAGATGTGCCTAAATACAATAACGGATCCAATCAAAGCACCTTATGGTGACCATATCTGCTCTGAGCTTTGTTGTTAAGGCCTCCCTGTAATCTGGAGCATTTTCAAACTTCTCCCTTGCAAAGTCTACCCTCATTCTTAGTTCCCTTGCTGCCCTGATGCTTCCTTTCAGCAACAGAAAATGCTGTTTTCTTCCTTCTTTTGTCTGACTCTTCAGCAAACTCTCATTATCCCTCCGTGCTTTTCCACAAACCTTGAAAGGCAACTGGGTGGCTAGTAGTTATTGTAGATGCCCATCATGGGGCCCATCGGTTCTGCCAGCTATTCCCGGGCCCCTTTGAAGTTGTTGAAGTCTAATTCCTTGTGTGAGGGGGGCTCCACTCCCCAGAGCACATTGTGCATCCCTGAGAGAACAAGCTCTGATTGTGCTGCCAGTCAAAGCACAGCGCGAGATGCTGCTGGGGCTGATAATGGGAGATACAAAGGTGGCTGAGATCACAGGCTAAGGAGGGGAGGGAGAGGAAGAGAGACAAACCATATTGGAGTTCAGTGGTTGAGAAGAATAGCCAGGCTCAATTGGAGGATGGTGGGACAGAAAAGGAGTTTCCATAGAGGTGGTGGAGAAGAAAAGNGCTTTTTAGGAGTATCAGATGACTTTGATACGGGTAAAATTCAAGAATTTTTCTCTTTCTTTTTCTCTTTCTTTTTCTCTTTCTTTTTTCCCCTTCCTCCTCCTCCCTCTCTTTCTGAGGGTAACCAGCTGCATTTAGTTAGCTAAAAATCAAACAACTTTTTTTCCCATTTTAGAAAATGTTTCCTGCTGGGGAAAGGCCTTTGAACAGAGGCAAGGCCACCAGCCATTGCAGGGACAGAGTGGAATAGGGGATTATGAAAAGGTTACTGGTGAGCTGAGGGACTTATATTTAGAAACAAAATGAGATAAGAAATTCCTTGAAAACTAGTTTTTTAAAAATAATTTCAGTGGACTTTTCCTAGCTTTTCATTGTAATTTTTTGCACGCTCTGTATCCATTACATAATGTATTTCTGTGTAATTGTATGCCATTAACCAGGTGTACTGTGAACAGCTATGTTGACTTTCAGGTCCACTGAATTTATCCAACAATAAGGATATGGCAACATACACCGTACTGCACATTTAATAGAAACCTGAGTTGTAAAACTAGGCTTCAGATTTAAACCTCTGCTTTTTGGAGGTGACAGGGTTTCTGATTCTCTTCTTATCAGCATTTAATAGGACTGAGAATGAGACAATTAGTTACAATTGAGCAAATATAAAGAGGATGAGAAAAGATGAGTGCAGACCCTTTTCGATGAAATATAGCAAACTTGTTCACTAAAATGATAAAATAAGGCAGACTTTGAAAGGTAGATGATAAAGAGTTGGAGGGAATAACAACCCTCCAAAAAGACAACTTCTTTGAAGACTCAGGTTTTGTTTTCAGTTCTTTCCTTAGCTACTTCCATGATGCTCTAGAAATCACCCCACATGTCTGCACTTTCTAGGTCCTTGGGGTGGCATCCTTAGTCTGAGTGGCTTAGGTCTGAATGCATTCAGGGAGGATACCAATGTCAATAGCGATCTCTAGTAATGAAGTATGGTATCGAGGTTAATAGGATGAAGAATCAATTGTGTTTCAGTTCTTACTTTATATTATATACTATATCCCTTTGCCTTCCTTCACAGGTTTTTCTTTGTAGTATCATGGTGCCCTTGTTCTTCAGTCTCACTTCAGCTCTGTGTTTGGAAATCACCTAACACAGTTAAAGGAGTTGGACAATATGAATAATAAATTCTGTAGATATGAAAGGATATGCTGAACAAATGCACGTACATTTTCCATCTTTGCATATACTTTCTTTACACTTTGCATACACTTCTTTACACGCTTCAGACTGAGCAAATATTGTAACAGAATTCATAGAGTAACTTATCCCATAAAAAGAAAAGATATTACTATTTGGAGTATTATTCCTTTATCAAATCCACTCATTTTTTAAACTATATTTGAATTACTTTATGAATTTTGGCATTGAATTTTCTGGCATTTGCCAGATGACTAATCAGGTCACAATCTCTGTATTGCAACTAATTTATGCTGGAATGATCTGTAATGCCATGGCAGAATTGGTTTGTGACATAAATATATGCATCTGCATTTGCATACAAGCATTTCGGTTCTGCCATCTGGCACCTCCTTCAACAGAAAGTTAACTCTGCTTATTCCGTAAAACATTGACCTATGGCCTGTTCAACATTAAACAGATTTGCAGCCGGACAGCTGAGACCACACCTTCTTCTAAAATAAGCAAAATTCAGCTTCTTTGAAACAACTCTTTTGGGATCTCTGCCATCTCTCTGTTGCCTTGCAGAGTGGTTTCTTAATGATGGGGTTGTTACCAGATATTTTGGGTTCAAACAGTGATATAATGGATGAGAAACGGCAGGCCCGTTTGAAAAAAACAAAACAAATGAATTTATAAAAGTATTTATATGTAAGAAAGTCACCAACCTTGATAATGCCGCTTTAAAGTTTTACTGTGATATTTTCAGTGTAGTGCTTCAATTTGTATCTGCACAGTGTCTGCTCTGACAGGTCAGCCCTTATGAGTTATGGTGAGCCAAATTTGAGATTAGTATCCAGTCACTTAATTCTGTGAATGGCAGTAAATATTACCCATTAACTACAGATGAATTAGTGGCACTATTGAACTAATGTGAGCTGGGATTTCTGGGAGATATACAGTTGCACAGGAGTGGCTCTGCTGATAAACACATTTTCTTATCGCACTTTTCAGCGAAGCACAACTATTTGAATTCCTTGGGCTTGGCTTGTCGAGCAATTACGTCACCAAGCAGGTCTCCTCGTGCCTTGGATATACCAAAACTTGGGGAAAAAATATTGTTTATAAAAGGGTGACAATATAATGTGCGATTGCGTGGTTCTTAGAAGTGATATAATGCAGGTGGTTGCCCCTGTTTGGGTCTCCAGCAATAACTACAGGCTGAGAAGGCTGTGTGCCGTGTTGCTTGAAGAGCTGTTATTCCAGGGCAAATTCCAGCCGAATACCCTTGGATGCTGTTAGAGTGGTTATTTGACCCCAACATAAAAAAGTAAATAAATTGTGCATTACTTCAACACAGATTCATATTTTGTTCTACTTCCAGGTGCCGTTCCTTCTATCCCTTTCACTGGCAGACTGAAAGTGTTTCTCAAATGTAGTTATGTTCGTGCATACAGGATGAAAGATTCTTCTAATTTCAACCATTTAACCATAACCATATCCCACAAGGTCCCACAATACTTGTTGCGAGCAGGTCACTGCCAGCTGCCATGGCCTAGACAGGATCCATCCATCAGGGCTTACCCAAAATTACTTACATTTCGCTTACCCAAAATTGTCCATAAAGCTTCTGATTAAAAGTTTTTCTGTATTTCTCCTAAAACCTGGTTGTGTTGTGACAGCATCGTTTCCATACTCCATTCAAAATGTTCTTTAATGTTGTGTGAGTTATCACCCACATATGCAGCTGTTAAGAAAGCACTTAGAAGCCTTATGGGAGGAAAAGCACATAATGTCACACACACACACATTCTGAGTGAAATTATCCCAGAACAAGGACAATAAGCAACTAGTTTGTTGTTACAGACTGCATCAACAAGGTTAATATATTCATTAATAGTATTATCACTGTATCTGAGCCTTATTGTGGCAGGCAGCATGCAAGCACTGTGTAAACTCTGCTCTGATCCCTCTATCTGTAGAAGTTAAAAAAATGCTTGCTTGCTAGAGGGTCTTGACTTTTGGATTTGAACTTTTCTTCAGGTCTTTTATAAGAATAAGGTTCTGTCACTTTTTGGCCCAAATATTGTTCATATTCAAAGATGATCCTGTATGCTGAAAATGGAAACTATCAGAGTGGAAACTATAATCTGTGTCTCTGCCTTTCCTGTAGCAGCAGGTGGGAAGTTCTTCCTTTCCCCTGGGTGAGAGAAGTTGTTGAGCACCAGAATCTGGAGAAGAATCCTGTCCTGGCAAAGACGATCTCTTGAAGAGGGATTACCCACACAACAGGTCTGCTGCCATCAGCCAGACCATTCAAAAAAGCCTATCTCTAAGGGTCAGCCTCGCAAATACCACATCTTCCCACCCCTAAAGTGATTTCTGCTATTTGTAGCTTCTGGGCAGAAAATGAGATCAGTGGGAAAAAAAAAAAAACAAAAACCAAAAACTGTTCAAATGAGGGAAGAAAATGCTCTGAATTGCTGCATGACTTCCTTTCTGAGGAGGAAATGCACTCACGTGGCAAAATTACCTCCAGCTCCTCTTTCTCAGAAGTTTCCAAATTTTCGGTGAGCAGAGGAAGCAATAACTTGTAATGAATCAAGAACTATTGATGCAGAAATCATGAACATGTGAAACTTTCACACAGGCCTTTCCCTTCTGATTCTCAAAAATTCATCCTTCTTCAAACAGGATTTTGTACAGTGTCATAGCATGTTTTCATCTGGTCATCCCTCACATGTGAAACCAGAACTCCTACTCTTTTGTCCTTCTTTTCTCCCAGATGTCTTCTTCCAAATAACAATTATGAAACTCGACCATTAATGACTTTTTTTCTTTGCCTCCTGAAATTTGGTTAATGCTTTCAATTTTTTCTCTTCAAGCCAGTGGGCCACAAACTTCCACCCTGAGGATCTCCTGTAATTAACTGAGTCCAGGAAATAGTGTTTGGGTAAAAAGTTTGTTTTTTTCTTTTACTGACAATATCCTTTTTGTTAACAACATCACCTTTGTTTGGGAACATTATTAGCCTTTTGAAGATTTGCAGCTTTGTTCAGCACTGCGTTGCAATGCCTTTTGACCATGATTCAGAAGTTATTTGAGGACATGCCTGCAGCTCTGTGACCTCACCGATTCCATATGACCAGGCTCATCAGTAATGCTTATTCATATGAATAAATGAGTTCAGGTCTATGTGCATATAATTAGGACTCTGTTGAAGGATTCAGCTAAAGGGGTGTTTCAGACTCGTATAACTTGAGTAACGTTGACTGCCCAGCCTTGGCTATGCCTCTTCATGTTTTTTCCTTCTTTCTACTAAAGGTTAAGCTAGATATTAAAGACTGATTGCAAGATTATAGGAAACAAATGTGGAAAATGAGCCAGCTGGAAAGATAAACCAGTAAATTTTCAATAAATTGTGATTCTTCTTTATGTGAGGTGTAATATTGACCCCAAATATGAAATAGTATAGCCTAAACTGAGTCATTTAAGGAGAAACATATGCCCAGTTATCATTCAGACATTCAGGCATCTCGTTACATTGCAGCAATTTTTCTTTTGTCATAATTCAGCAGAAAATTTTATTTGCAATAGAAAATTAATTTTCCTAATTACGGTCTGCTACAGACATTATAATGATTTGTTGCCAACATAAATTATCAAGAGGTGTTAGGTTGTGCAAAATTATTTAACATGTAATCATACTTATAGAAAATACGGGATCTTCTTACATCCTTTACCTCTCTGTCCCTCTAAGGGAATTTCATTTGGTTGACTTATAGTGGCAGTGGGAAGACACTCGCTTTTGTTATTTTACTTTCAGGTACATCAATTCTTGCCTATTAACTCTTTAAATTAGATTCTAATGCTTCTTTTTTTTTTCATTTATTTATGCCTTGCCAGATCATGCCAGATCCTAACCACATTTATCTGTCACCTATTTAAGGATTTAATCTACTGACATTTTTATCTGGCAGAGTATTTCCCATGCTTTTCTGCTGGTAGATAATCTGCTAATAAAATATAATCCAAATATAATTAATGATTAAAGTTGTCATTTGAAAGGCAAAACCATTTAGTCTTAAGAAACATAACTATGCCAGCAATTCAGCAAAGTATTTGACTGAGTATTTGAGTAATGAGCTAGATAGCCTAGGAATGTGGTGGAGTCCTCTTTAGTGAAGGCTTTTAAGATTGATGGTTGAATAACCGTGTGGGAATGATGACATGGAAGTAGCTGATTCAGGCTGAAGGCAGAGAGCTTAACTAGATGATCATTTTGTCCAGCTGACATTCTCTACCGTCCAGTTTTCTGTGTGAATAAACTCCAGTGCAGAAAAAACAACTAGGCAGTGTCTCAAAGAATTTGAATTAAGTCTGGCTCAGGAAAGCAAACTGAAAAAGTTTGCTACCATGTAAAAGCACATTGTTTGATGTGATGCACCCAGTGTTGAATATGACCTCAAAAGAAGGAAAAGCCTGAAAATACTAATCAAGGAAGTGAGATCAAAGGATATTTTTAATATCTTGCATTCAGTTTATATTAACCAAAAAAGGGAGAGGGAAAGTGTTTCTTAGTCTTATGGGCAGTGTGTTTATTTGTTCACTGATGCCTGAAAAGCAGCAAATCCTGAACAAGTAGATGACATGAGGAAGAATGACTGAAGGGTTCTTGTATAAAAGGTTATAAATTACATGCATTCTAATTTAATAGCAGAATAATAGGAAGCTTTAATAAGAATTGATTCTTGTTTGTTATAGGTGTTATCCAGACATAAGAATAAGATACAGTCCTCAAGGAGCCATCTGGAAAATAGTATGCACCACAATGGAATATTCGTGGATCACGATAACATACAGTTCTGTTTGCTAATTTTTTATAGTGAAGGCAGTAAAGCTATTTAAAAACAAAAGTCACAGCTGATGAGTTTCAATCCTTAATTCAGTTTCTTTTAATTAAAAGCTCAATAGACAAAAGCCTACAGTAAGTTTATCTTCTGGACTAATGGAGCACAGCATTTCATTTGTTAGAAGTCACTCAGAGGATTGCAAAATAACAATAATTAAAAATTTAAAAGTTAAAAAATGAAACAAGTTTGTTTGAAGATGTTTGCATCCAGATCAATCCAAAACAGTGAAGCATTTTGTATGTTTTCCATAATTTGCAAAATTAACAAGAAAATTTTGAAGACCGTTCTTCTTTTTAATGGACGAGTCATGAAGACCGCACTGTAAGTATTTGTACCATGCAGATTGCAGCTGAGTTGGTTAATTATAGACACTATACGCATGTTATGTACAATCATAGAATCATTTAGGTTGGAAAAGGCCTTTAAGATCACCAAGTCCAACCGTAAAACTAACACTGCCAAGTCCACCCCTAAACCATGTCCCAAAGTTCCACATCTACACATCTTTTAAATACCTCCAGGGACACTGACTCCACCACTTTCCTGGGCATCCTCTTCCAATGCTTGGTAACCCTTTTGGTGAAGAAATTTTTCCTCATATCCAACCTAAACCTCCCCTGGCACAACTTGAGGCCATTTCCTCTTGTCCTATCTCATGTTAATTGGGAGAAGAGACCAACCACCACCTCACTACCACCTCCTTTCTGGTAGTTGTAGAGAACGATAAGGTCTCCCCTGAGCCTCCTTTTCTCCAGGCTAAACAACCCCAGTTCCCTCAGCCACTCCTCACAAGACTTGTGCTCCAGACCCCTCATTAGCTTCATGGCCCTTCTCTGGACATGCTCCAGCATGTCTTTCTTGTAGTGAGGGGCCTAAAACTGAACACAGTATTTGAGGTTTGGCCTCACCAGTGCTGACTACAGGGGGATGATCACTTCCCTAGTCCTGCTGGCCACACTATTCCTGATACAGGCCAGGATGCTGTTTGTCGCCTTATCCACCTGGGCACACTGCTGGCTTATATTCAGCCGGCTGTTGACCAACACCCCCAGGTCCTTTTCTGCCATGCAGCTTTCCAGCCACTCTTCCCCAAGCCTGTAGCACTGCATGGGGTTGTTGTGACCCAAGTGCAGGACGCGGCACTTGGCCTTGTTGAACTTCATACCATTGGCCTCAGCCCATTGATCCAACCTGTCCAGATCCCATCCTACTCTCATGCAGATCAACACTCCCACTCAACTTGGTGTCATCTGCAAACTTGCTGAGGGTGCACTCGATCCCCTCGTCCAGATCATTGATAAAGATATTAAAGAGAACCGGCCCCAGTACTGAGCCCTGGGGAACACCACTTATGACCCCAAAGACACAGAGTGCTGTTTATCTTCTTTTCTTGGGTGAAATCAACCCAGATAATTAGGAAAAGGATAGGGATAAATCTCTGGGGAGGTAAGAGGGAAGAGATAATTAAGTAGCTTTCTGGAGTGAGATCTGGTTTGGGGCAGGCAACTGCTAAAAATGTACACATTGTAAATAGAATTTTGCGTTCTTCTCCTGGTGGAAGGTGAGATGTTTACATCTGGAGCTGAGGAAGAAGAGACCTGTGTTACACTTCAAACCCTGAACTGATTCTGTTGAGGATCTTCCTCCTCTGGACTTCTGTCACCCAACAATAATTTGATATTCCTCAGCAAATGTTTTTCACCGCTGCCTGTGGAGCCATTGGTACCCGCATTGTTAATTATTTTTCTGTCTTTAAACAGCAAAGGGAGGGAGAATGCCCCAAAACCCAAACTGAGCTGATGCTGGTGAAAGCATCTTATGTGCTGAAGACACATTCGTTGGGTTGTTTACTTGAGCACTCCAAGTCCCTCCATCCTTTCATGCCTGACAGGCTTATGAAGACGGTTGGGTACAGCTCTCTCTGTGGCTTGATTGCCTCAGTAGCTTTTCGGGCAATGGTGCCTCCCTCCGAGTTTCGAAGTATGAAAATATTAATTACTCATTCACAATGTAAACAACCTTGTTTTATTTTATTCATTGCAAATTTGCCACCAAATCATTCTATTTCTGCTGTCTTTTAGTGTGTTTTTTATTCTGGCATAGCAAATAATTGGTAAGCTGGCAGAGTTGAAGATGACTCACAAGAACCAATAATTGTTTTCATTTTGTTTTTTTTCTCTCCAACATAAATATTTTTACCCTTTTCAGAAATCTGCTTATTGGGAGCACCTCCCCAATTGCTCAGTCAGTACTGAAAATACATACAATACACCCCACGTTATAGATAATAAAAAAAAGAATGCCTGTGACATTTCATCTACTTATTTTAGTGTCTGTGATGTAAAACTCACTGATGACATCCAAGGTGTCTTGCAGAGATAAGGCGATACTGTTTGCTCATATTTTGAAGGAAAATTTTGCTGTTTTCAGTTTAAATATTTACAGTGAGTGCATTCATCAGGACAGCTGCTTTCTATAGAGAAGCACAGCTGGAACTATGTGCTTGTGTGTTGGGTAATTTATTTTACATTTTACAGACCATAATTTAGGAACAGAATGTTAATTTCAGTCTTAGTTTTCAGAGGATTGTACATGTGGTTTCCTCTACCAGCAGTACACAGCTAGTGAGCAGACCACTTAGGTAGAAATGTTTTTTTAGGATTTTAGACTATAAGGAAGGAGATTTTTATCCCTCAGGTTTCCTTGAAGGAAAGGTAATTCAAGATACCTCAACAGCTTTTCTTTAAAGATCAAAGTTAGATCCTTGTTCCAGGCTATATCTTCCAAAGTTAACTAGTCAGACCAGAGAGAAACAGTGGGTTAATTACTTTCACTTTACTGCTAAATAGAAAAGTATTTCTGTGCTTTAAATGAACAGAGCCTCCTCAGCAAGCCATGCCTCCTCCTGCAGCCCTTGGTCCATCCTGAAGGGAAGGAGGTCCTTCCGCTACTTCTGTCTGCAGGCCTGAACCAGCAACTATGAAAAAATGTGCTGCGTCAGAAACTCAGTGGTGCTTCTTGTAAACTTGTGAGGTGCTACAGAAAGGCTAGGATGGCTCTCTGACCAGCGGGGCACATGCGGGGTGTTGATCTTGAACTAATCAGAGACGCTGTGCCATGAAGAACAGAAGTGCAGGAGCTGAGGACTCGGTGGTGCTCTCTCCAATCCATCCAGTCCAGCCTACAGGCATGAATAGGGGACAGACAGATCCTAGATTTAAATACGTGGCCCATTGGAAGGGTACTGCCAGCAGGATCTTTGTTTTCTTGACTAGAAGGTGGTGGTGTAAGGAGGAAGAATGCCTAAGAGAAATGGGAAACAGTTCCCTCTGTTAAGACTTCTTAGCGAGGAAAGCTATAAATGAGGCTGATATTGTTACAGACCCAAAGTGTGACCTAGATGTTGATAATTAGAAAAAGGTTAAAGGAGGAAGAAAAACAGTGAGTCAGTCTGCTGAACAGGTGCAAGAAGCATGAGGAATAAACAGGAGAATCTGGGGATCTTAACTGTAATATACTGAACTGAACTGGCAAACCAGAAAGCTGGAGGAGGCAAGTGCAAATAACTGGAAGTACGACAGCATCTGCAGATGGTTGGTGCCTTTTTCTGTAGCGGGGTTGCCATTTCCAACATATTGCAAGCTTAAAATTTCCCCCCAGCCAGCTGGTATCCTTTCACCAAACGAGGTGCTCTAGAAGATACTTTGAACTGGGGAGTACCTCTCAGGCATTTTTCTCTGAGAAACAGCAAGGATTACACTACCCTACGGACCAGGTTCCTGGTGCTCCTACATGTAATGCAGAACCCCAACACCTTAAGGCCGACTCAGATATGAAGGTACTCCTAGCAGCCTGTTTTATAAATTCATGATTTTCCTTCTTTCAGAAGGAATTTTGCACCTTCCTTTGTTGGGTTTTATAGAAATTAAATCAATGTCAATGTTGATATTTGAATTATCTTATTAGATTTCAGAGTGAACAAGCTCCTGAGGTGAAGGAAAGGCACTCACACCTCACAGAGTGCTTGTCTTACCTGTTCATAAACTCAGACTGAGCAGCTTTCAGAGGCTGCATTGATTTGCATTTAGAAAAGAACCTTTTCAGCCGCAAATACTAAGGAATGGTACGCAAATTTTGAAACACTGATCTTTAAGCACTTAAATCTGAAACCAGAGGCTAAGCATTTGAAGTTTTTACTGCTCCTACTCGTTCATGTTAAATGAGAGGTCACTTCTGAAAATAAGCCTTTTGCAACATGCAGATTCTGGAATACCAAATAGTGCCAGAGAAAAACATTATATTATTTTCCCAGTGTGATAGAGACTTGTTTTAGCAAGTCTATCAGCTGTGGATCAGCTCATTTCTTTAAAAACCTGGGAGAAGTATACAAAAGGTAGACACTGTTCGTGGACTGACTTTTTGAGCTCGCTTGTTAATGCTGCAGTCCATGTGCATGCAACATCAGTCTGGAATTTAGAAATAAAAAAGGCACTTATGTAAAATTGACGTAACGAGTGCTAGTCTGTAGCAATCTGGAGCAGATAGCAGAAGAATAATGCTAATGGAGAAGTGAGTGTTCTTTAAGACAACTGATAAAAACACTCATTGGAAGCATATGTTCTTATCTGTCTCACTCTCATCCCTGAAAAGGTATTTCCAGTTGATTCTTAGAGACATTTTAGATGGTATCTTTGTAAAGAAAATGTTAACTATTTTTTTCTTTCTATCTCTAAGCACTTTTGCAGCTGTGTTTCTTCCTTTGCTCTATCTTTGGCATTGAGTTGACAAGTGAGACACCAATCATACGTGATTGAAATATCTATCTCCATGCCTTATTACTGTGTCCTATCAATAAAGCCATATTTTGTGAGGGAAATCAGTCATTCCTCCTTTTTAGCTCTTTATCAACAGCCAAAGCTTCCCTTTGGTTTGCTTGTGTGACAGCTCTGTCTGTAGCACAACATCCATCTGCAGCACGCTTTTTAGTCTGGCAGATTAATAAATTAATAAATGTCTAGATGAAATGAAGTCCAGAACTCATCTTGGGAATAATTTTCTGAATGTTCCAGCTTCAAAGAGCTCACTAGGTTGTCACACGATCTGATTGTTCACATTAAAAAAATCTAATCAGTTACCATTGTCCTTGCTTGCAATAATACATAATATCTCAAGTACCAGTTTTACGAAGATTTGCAAAAAACTGCCTTTGTTTTGGGCCCTCAGAACAAAAAAATTTTCATCGAGATGGTTTCCTTACATGCCGAGCATGTGAGGACTGGGGAGAAATCTGGTTTCCAAATTAACATACCGTGTAGCTAGGCCTGCCTCAATCTTGAGTTGTCGTTCAGCCAGAAAATAAAAGTTCTGTAGAGTCATATAGGGTCATCTGAAGGAGGTGTTCAATAACTTAAATGCAGGCCTGTAAATCTTTACCTTATGACTCATATTTTGTTTTCTGAAGTCACTGTTATATTTTTAGGTCACTCAGAAGCACATTCTCTCAAATCTGGTGTTCATATGTTTTTCATTTGTATGCACAATAACTGGTTAAAATATCAAATGGCTGTTTTTTATTACATGGGGCCTTCAATCCATGTGATTTTTCCCACGCGTAAATCATCCATTGTCAGAGCAGGGCCAAAGCAGCACCATGAAACAATTCATAACTGCTAATTCAACTCATTATTCACCTAACCCAAATCCCATTCAAGGCAATGAAAAGATTTCCAGGGATTTGGGAAGCATTAGGTATGAACCTAAGTCTTTTACACAAAGTCTTTTACTTTCTCTTTACAATAACAAGAGGAGAGTTTCTCGTGCTAATGTTTAAACTGCAGTGGTGAGGGGAGGGAGAGGGGGCAGAGAGAGTGTTTAAGATAGAAAGATTTCATTTGCAACTTCAAAAGCTGTCAGTAATGTCCTACTCTGTCAGTTCCATTTTATTTATGAAACTTTTCACTCAGCTCACTGAATACAATTGTACCTCACAGTGGGATCTCCCTGTAGACAAATGCTTGGAAACATTCAGCCCTGCACTGGAAAGACTCACAGCAAAATAATACCTCTGATTACTCTTCAGTCCTTGGGAGGGAACAGCAGTTACAGGTTGAACACAAGGCTGTGGCAGGAGGAGATGCCAAAAGAAAAGATCAACCATTTAGTGATATGGTAGCATCTAAAATTGGACTCAGGAAAGTTTGCAGGAGCACACAAAGCAAGTTTCTCTCTCAGGCTGTCTCATAAACCATGAAAAAGTTTCCGAAATGGAAATCCAAGTTAGTTAGTAGGGACATATTTAACATGGGGCCAGAATATCTGCAGAATCATTGGTCTAATAGTGTAGCCCCAAGGGTTTTTACCCTTGCCTGTGCAGGACACTCCTTTGTGATCAGTAAATTTGATCAACAAACGTAGTTGTTTTCTGTTTGGGTTACTCACAGAGGTGACACTGTTCCTAGATGGAGAGACCAACTACCAGCTGTGTGTGGCTTTTACCCCAGTGCCTCTCTGCATTGCGTCTTCCACCAGTAAAGGCAGGAAAACCTTCCCCATGGAGCCATCAGTCCTCCAGAGGTGTAACCCACTGAACCAGTGTTACCCCTCTTCCTCTTCAAAGAGGATATAGCGAATCTTTTGAGGCTGTAACGGCATGATTTGACTATGAAGCAGAGCAAATTTTGCTTTTCAATCTGGCTTAGCCTTCAGTGTCTCAGAACAACGTGCAAGTTGTGACAGAATGGGCATCCGAGCTTCTGGGGCCTCCAGCACGCAGGTTCTTTGATCAGAGGAAATGCCCAGCGATCATAGCAACTGCTATTTGATTTTATGGGGTTTTGCACTGAGGCAAGGAATGTTTACTGAGCTCAGTTTGGAAAGCTTCAATAATCACCATGAGATTTAATTTCTGTGTGCATGGAAGCGTAACATGCGATGCCTGTTTTAAAAAGTGGCATTCAGAGCAAAGCCTCACTTATCTGGGCTCTTTGTAATCAGTAACACAAAATGACCAAACAGAAGGTTTTGCTTCTGCACTTTTGAAAAATAGTCAGGGTCACATAAAAGAAGTAATTTTGTGATGTTTACGGTTTTCATTACATTCAAAACCGCATCGCTGGCCTTCTTTCAAACTGGAATTTGACTTTTTGTCACAAAAGAATCAGTAACGTAACGCTGGAACTGTGAATTCAAACACCAATAAACCCCAGATTTTTGTAGCTTCTTAGCTTGCCCCACTTGAAAAATAAAATCCATTATTTGACTCTGTGATTATACAATTGTTGAGACTGGCTATCTGCAGTGGGTGGTATCCATCTGGCCCAGGAGAAGTACACTCCCTCAACTACAGAGTTCACGTATCTCTCTAGTTAGCTTCAGCTGCAGCGCGGTGTACTCCCTTGTCCGTGAGTGTGCTGATGAATCTCCCGTGCTGCACTGTAGCCTGCCCTCCATGTCATGGAGGCATCTACATCTGGTCATCATCAGTGTTGGTTCCAGCTCTCTCTTTTCTGACCACTATATAGACTTCATGGAGTGACCACGCTGCGTGGGCTGTCTCTAACAGTGGCCCTGTGCCCTTTTCTAACAGAAACCAAAAATGAACATATCTATCTGTAGACTTCCAGGTTTAACAAATTTGATCTGGCTAAGTTAGGTCATCAGCTTGTATCATGGGACTGTGGCAGTTTTGATTCAATCTGACGTGCTGGATGTAAAATCCAAATTTCATCTGACTATGGCCTTTAACCTTCAACAGAAATGGTTAAATTAATGAGTTTCATGTTATAATTGGCAAAGACTATGAGCTTTCTCAAGGTCAGACGTGACAGTTCAGTTAATGAGCTGGTCAGGCCATAAGACTTCATTTGAAGAATTGCCTCACTAGTATTTTATGGGTTTTTTGTGTGTGGTTTTTTTTTTTTTTAAGAAGAAAGATTTGAGTGTTCTGCTTGGAATACCTCAATTTCTTAAGCAAATAGCCATCCTAAACTACACCTGGGAAGCTTCAGTCTTAGAAAATTACTTGAGAAAGTTTGAACTTCTCTGCAGCTTGAACATACAAGGAAGATCCCTTTCCTGAGCTCTATACTGTGTGTGTGTGTATATATATATATATATATATAGTTCCCCTGGCTTCAAATGGACCCCATGTAGTTGCAAGGACCTAAGTCTTGGATATAACTGTACAACTGAAACTAAGGTTTACACACTGGTCTTAGCAGTTGTGTGCCGTATCTCCAGGTACTCATATTTTAGGTACATTAACCCCTGCAATCATTAAAAGGGAGTTACCATCAAAAGTATGTGATTAGTTCAGTAGTGGATGTTCCATAAACCATTATTTGGAAGATTTTTGTAAGAAAGGATTTTTCTTTCTTCAGCGTTCATCAGAAAGTCTTGTATTCATTCTTACTTGAAATATTAAAAAGAGGAATATCAAAAAGTAAGGAAGTTCTAGCTGAATAAGTTCCTGGTCTCTCCTCCCAGGTGCACACACTTATCAAGGTACAAATCCTGTGTCTGTATTATCTTTCCTACCTGTGTAAGAAAACACCCTGAAGTTCTTGATCCTAGACCCTGGCATTGAATACTGTGGAGACCTCATGGCCTTTCAGGTCGGATGGGTCATGTTCAAAATTCGTCTTGGAAAAATGATCCACATACCATAGCTCTCCATGTTTCAACAAAGCTTGTTGAAGGCATCTTTCTTTAACTCAGTTGCCTCATGCAGAAGTTGTAATCATTGCCACATGTTCTTTAGGTAGGATCATATCCACCTCAGACCCTCAGACTCTCCACCAAATTCACTGCACAGTCATTCTGGCTGTTGGAGGTGTTTTAGTGAGAATTATGTCCTAGGGAAATCCAGACGCTATTAACAAGGGTAAAAGAGCTAAAATACAGTGGGTTCTCAGATTCATATTGTGTCTTAGTAAGAAATAGGTCTGATCCACCTGAGATGTTTTTCTCTCCTTTTCCCATTACCTTCCCAGTACTGGTGTGGTCCAACCCACCTCCCTCTTGTCAAGTGGTTTCTTGGGAGAAAGAAGTCTGATTTCCCTTGTGGGATTTCTTTATCCTCCGGACTAAGTGCTAGGTGGAGGGTAGCATTTGGCTGATCACAGAATCGCTGAGGTTAGGAGGGCCTTCTGGACCTCTAGTTCAATCTATCTGCTCAAAAGAGGCTTGAGTAGAACACATCACCCAGGGCCATGAATGATGATGTTTTGCAGGCCAATAAAGGTCATTCTATTGTGGACAGTCCCTCATTGTGGATGGGACAAGGCACAGTGCGATAAATTGCTTCAGACTTTGTTCAACGTTGTCTGCCAGAGTCTGCCCAGAGTATATGACTCCTAACTTTTGCCTGTGTCTCCCTTCCTTTCTCCCAGAGCACCCCAACCAACATGGATAATAATATGAAGGCACTGGAGCTTGTCTCCTGCACCTCTTGACGTCTTCCTCACGGCAGTGAGGAGAGGCATTGTAGACCCCAAGTGTTGCAGGGCCTATGTATGGATGCTTTCACCTGAGAAGTGGCCCATGAAGAGCTTACTAGTGGTTTCTCTGCTGTGACCTCCTGTGAAGCCAGCTCCTCATAGACTGGCACATTCTTTACATTGCATTCAAGGACAATCTGCTCTCCTGTGGCTTTCAGTGTTCCTGGCAGTGCTCCTGCATTCATGTGAAGCCAGCCTATGTAGCTGGCAGGGTGTGTAAAACCACACAAAGAGGAACGGTCACAATAGGTATGAGTCAGGACCCTCATGCCCTCTGAGCCTCAGGTCATAGTCCTCTACATACACACTATCTCCTTCAAGAAGCATAGTGATGAGGAAGATGCTTTGTAGATCACCAGAGGTGGCTTTTAGAGTATGACACCAAGGTGGAGTCTGTGGGTATTGTGGCAGAGGCAGAGACAACCGTGCCAAGTTTACATAAATTGCAGGGAAACCCGTGGAGGACTGGGTGGCTGAGAATAGGTAATTTTGTCCTGAGCTATATCCAGATTGCAGATAGGGTTTGGGATGGCCACTTAAAGCACATCCAGGAATCTATTCCCAGGGAACTACTTACTACATCTCAGTGTTTCCTGAACTATATATATACACACATAAGCAAATATATATCTTAAGTATATCTGTGTGTGTATATACATATGCATTTATGATTGGGTGACTGAGATCTTATACAAAAAGGGAAGGTGCTCCAATGTGACTTCATAAGCATGCTCTACAAAAGCTGACTTTCCCCCTCTTTCCTTTCCTAATTTCTTGCAGAGCTTCACTCTCAAAGACCACTGAAACATCAATGCAGTGTATTCCCTGTTTCAATCAACAAAGCCAGTGGACAGCCAGGATGGGGCCAGACTCTTTTCAGTGGTGCCCAGTGACAGGACAAGGGGCAACAGGCACAACTGGGACACAGGAATTTTTTTCTGAACAGAAGGAAAAACTTCTTTACTTTGAGGGTGACAGAGCATTGGAACAGGTTGCCCAGAGAGATGGTGGAGTCTCCTTCAAAACCCACCTGGATGCATTCCCGTCCAACCTGCTCTAGGTGAACCTGTTTTGGCAAGGGGTTTGGACTAGATGATCTCCAAAGGTCCCTTCCAACCCCTACCACTCTGTGATTCTGTGATTCTGTGATTTCTGAGTAACAGAATTGGTAATGCAGAACTAAATACAATAAAATGAGATGGACAGTAAACGACAATACTGTTTGTCAAATAATGTATTTCCATTTCTTCAGGGTATCTCTGCTCTCTGAGAACGACATATGCTAAGTAGTGGACTAAAAATGTGTTGTTTGATAAAGGAGAGGAAAAAGAATCTGTAGTTAAACCTTTTCAAATTCCTGCCTGTGCAGATATTTTTATAGTAAGATATAGATACACCATCTTGATCTATAGTGTAGTTGCAATAAGGAAACATAATATAGAAATAAAAGTATGAATTGACTACCCACTGCTGAACTGGCCTTATTTGAATTTAATTTACATATGTTACTTTAAAGTAAAAAATGGAATAGTATATTAGCACTGGATTACTTCTGGCTAATTTTTCATAACTGTTAAAGGATTTAGCAGTAAAAATCCCCTTTAAGGAACTCAAGTGTTCCACAATAAGTGCTTACAGTTGGCTGACACCAATTCTACTTAATACCAGTAGGCAAAGAAAGTAATCTGCTTTATTTCATGCTATCTGGTCTCTATTGTGCCCTGCTTTTCGGGCTGGTATTGCTTTCACAGTCCCATTAACTGTGACTAGTGTGCCACTCACTGTGCATAGCTATGTCTGCCAAAGCGACTGGGTGACATATCAGAATGATATGTGCAATGATGGCAAACGCCTTAATGAGGAGAGACAGCACAAAGCTTAATTCTTTAGGAGGGTGGCACGGTTAACATTCTAGCCACCATTTTAGATCCTGATTAAGGTGAAATTTAAGTTAAATTTAATTTAAGTGATAGCTAATGGGGTGGTTTAGTCTTTCTCATCTGTTCTCATAAACACCAAGTTAATCTCTAGGTGTTCAAGTCCTATTTGTTTCAAAGTTGTCTCATTTTCTTGCTCTGATGATCCACTGTTTGTCAGTGAAAGGAAACAGTTCTAGTGAGCTCTTGAAGAACCTTCAGACATTTTCAGTACAAAAAGTGTGAGGTGCCTGTGACCTGTGAGAAGTTCAGAGGGTAACAGAGAGGGAGAGAGTTGTTATAGAATATTCTGACTGGAACAAAAAAAGCTGCTTTGTCAGTGTTTTAATCACACCTTTGTGCCATAACCCTTCCATCTTTCATCCAGGGCAATTGAAAATGCGGACATACTCTCAGCCAGCCATCTTAAAGTGATGATGAGTTTTCAGCTCATCTTTCCTCACTACGTAGCAGATGTGCCTATTGTTCTTTCCATTCCCTATTTTTCTTGCCTTCTTACATTTCTCCTCTCCCTTTCTGTGTCAGACTTAACTCCTAATTGTCTCTTTCAACTTTTCACATAGCCCTGAACTGCTTTTGACCTCCTAGCTCTCTATCCTGTTTTTCTTGATCCACGAATAACTTCTTTGTGCCATACCTGATTTTGCTTTCTACTGTGCTTCTTCCTATGTGTCAAACCACTTCCCTTCCCATCTTATATTTCTTAAAGTACTCCCTAAAACAAATATCTGTCTCAAAACTACCAGTTGTTAGGAAACCTCATGAGTAAAAATCTCATCATTGACTTTTTTGTCACTGATAAATTACAGGGGAAAAAAATTACAGCTTTAGGTATTGTTTTTGCAATAAGAAGCTCTCTGATACAGATATGATATTCTCTTCAGTATCTTTCATCATCTCAGTCATTCCAGCAGCAGTTAAAAGTGACATGTTTTGTTTCTTTATGGTGATATCTGGAAGGAGTTTACTATTCTTTCTTCCTGTTATCTTCACAGAGTGGTCTACTCTGTTGTGCTGATGTATCATCTTGGACTGATGCTAGCTGAAAAACCTGCATGATACTTCACCACATAATGTAGTCGTACCCTATAATAGCTATGAAGTTAGAGTCAGAGACAACACTGCAACACCAGCATGGGTCCCCTACAAGCTACAGTTTCTGGTAGAAAAACTGTTCCTGCATGGGCTCCTCTCCACGGGCTGCCGTTCCTGCCAGGAGCCTGCTCCAGCATGGGCTCTCCATGGGCAGCAGCTTCCTTCAGGGCACATCCACTGGCTCTGGCGTGGGGTCCTCCATGGGCTGCAGGTGGATATCTGCTCCACTGTGGACCTCCATGGGCTGCAGGGGGACAGCCTGCCTCACCGTGGTCTTCTCTATGGGCCGCAGGGGAATCTCTGCTCTGGCACCTCCTCCCCCTCCTTCCTCCCCTTCATTGACCTTGGTGTCTGCAGGGCTGTTTCTCTCACATATTCTCACTCCTCTCTCTCACAGCTGCTGCACAACATTTTTACCCTTTCTTAAATTTGCTGTCACACAGGCGTCACTAACATTGCTGATGGGCTCAGCTTTGGCAGCTCTGTCTTGGAGCTGGCTGGAGCTGGCTGTGTCTGACATGGGGACGTCTTCTGATATCTTCTCACAGAGGCCACCCCTGCAGCTCCCCCACTACCAAAACCTTGACACATAAACTCCACACAGTTTTCAAGTTAGAGGGAAAGCAGAAAATGAAGCAGCCTTAATGTAATGACTCTTTTGAAAGTGTTGGCTCAATATCCAACTGTGGGTATTGAGTTTTGGAAAATCAGACCCAAATTACTATGTTGCTGTTATCTTAAAGTGACTACAATTCAAACTGATCAGATATCTACATCTACCATTTATTTGATTTCAGAATGCTTCCTGTTCTATCAGCAGGCTGTGGCCCTAAATTATGCTCACATTTTTCCAGTTACTTGTTCATTTATTAACTATCCATTTAAAACCAGTCCACACATTTTGAAGTGAAAGTACAGAAAAAAAGTGATTATGTGCATTTGCTTTTCTCATGGTTGTTCCCTCTGTTTTCCTTCCCCTAAGAGCAAAGATCTTCAGTGAATGTGGAAAGAAGATAAAATTTCTTCTTGAGCTCCCCATTAAGTCTTTTAGGGGAAAGTTTGCAAGTGGAGAAGGTTCTGTAGACCCTCCTTTCGGCTGTGATGAGCTCTGCTAACCTGATCCCTACTCATCATCACTGGTTCTGCCAGGGGCACTTGCTGGGAGCTGCCCAAGAGCTTAGCTAATACCAAGACTGCCAGTGTGTTTGGACTCATGTCTGGGTGCACTGGAATAGATAATTTCTCGACCATAGTATTTGGCCCCATAGAATTTTTCCGGCCTGCAAAGATGGCAGTATCCACACTTCTTTTTTTTCCTCTCTTTGCATTCTACAGAGCTTTCTCAACAGTACAGAAAAGCTGGAGGAATGCTAGTGAGTAGCTGCAGGCAAAGTGTCAACACCTTTCAGAAGCTGCCTGTTACTGTGGCAGTGGTTTAATTCCATAGATGGATCAGAAAGTTTTGTGGAAAGCTGGTATAAGTGCAGAACTGGTACATGAAATTCTGCAGTGCTGATTTTTGCCCTCCTCGTTCATCCTAGAGAACAAGGGGATTAAGGCATATTGCAATGGTAGCCCTGCCTGAGATTTACCTTTCTTGACATAGTCTGAAGGATTTTTCTTGTTATGTCTTTTTCCTTTGAAAAATAAAAGCACAGAGTTGTTTGAGTCAAAGGTGGAGTACATTAAAGAAGTGTTTTTAAACTGTTGAATCTGGGTCACATGCCAGTGTTGATGAGGTAGAGTGCTCTGAATCTCACAAATGTGTGTCTTATGTTTTCTTTGCTTAAGAAGAATTGATATTTGCTAGTGTGGGATGGGAGAAACAGTCTGCTACTACAGATACTCATGTAATTCCCATTAAGTTAACAAGGTTTGTACTCTGCAGTTTGGTAAGAGCACGGACAATGTCTTACAGGGGATATTGTGTCACTCTTTAGCAGATGGTGTAGTAATTTAATTTGCTGAGAGTGTTACAATGCAGTACAAGAATTTAATCCTCCTTAAACTATAGAGAGTTCATTACATATAAATCTGACACTCACTTCTTGTTTTCCACTCTATGATGGTAATAGTGCTACATTACTATAATATTTGGGGTTTTTTCCTATAGTTTATGTGAGAGATATGTCCTATGCAGTACTGGAATTGAGTGTAAGTTTCAGTAACAAAATAAGTAGAACCGGACTAAATAAAGCAGTCTCACCAATATTATCTTTACCAAAAAAAGAATTTTAAAATACAAAACAATTTCTTGTGGGTTATGGCCAAGAGAGAAGATTAGTTCATCATTCTAGGGACCAAAGTATGAGAAGATAATTCAGTTCCTTTTCAGACAAAACTCCCAAGGGATCAGATTTGGATGCTGTTCAAGTCAACTAAGATCTACTGAAGTAAGTAGACTTGCTTCTACTGAAACCACAACCAGTTTAGCTGAGAATCTTTTCCCATGTATGTGAAGAGTGACTGGGAGCGTCCAGGTGGATCATTCACCACAATTTACGTAAAAAATAAGCTGTTTGAATTCCTTCTGTGTGCTGGAAGAAGATTACTCTTCTCTTTCAGTTTCTTCACCTTCTCTAGCTCGTGTTAGCAAAGGCCTTTAGCTTGAAAAAAGCAAACCAACCAAGCCTCTAATTGTCTTGATCGTCTTGAGATACAAAGTGGATGGACCTCTGCAGCTAAAAGCAAAGCGTGCTGCAATTTCAGATGAAACTACTTGTTTGGCAGCTGTTAAAAAGTCACAGTTGTTGTCAACTGAGGACACAGAAGAGGCCCTCTGATACATAGCATGCTGCAGGTCAGAGTATTCACAAATCTGTGCTGAATTTGCTCAGCTCAGAAAACCAGTCTATGACACCTGAGGAATTCATACCTACCATACTCAATTAATTCAAATAGAGGTGGGTGTCTAACTTCCACCAGTTTCTTTTGTAAAGGGAGGATTCGGTACTCTCTACCTTCATTGAACAAATTGTGAGGAAATTTTGGTAGTAAATGTACTTGAAATGAGAGAAATATGCACTATTCCCAAAATATATCAGGAAACCTAGTTACTGCTTTGCTTGCCATTTTATAATAAGGTTCTTTAAAATATGGCCTGTATTTTCAGTTAGTTAGTTAGCATCTATTTCTATTGGAAGATCTGATTTTCTGATGGCCAAATGAATCAATTGGGAAGCAGACTGAGTGTGATTAGCAAAGTAAAGCAGACACTAGCAGCATCTCTTATAAGCTATTCTGCAACATTAATTAAGAAAAATGCTGTAGATCGTTTTCCTGAGGAGGGAAGTGCTGTTTCATTTCTCATGCGCACCCACCATCCGCGAGAGCTGAGAGCTACAAAAGCTCCATGTGTAACAAGGCTCAATGCGCAGGGGTTTCTTGGTAATTTAAACACTCGGGAAAACTGTTCCTGAATGCCAATCCAACCTATTGGGTAAACAATAAAGAACAGCCTAAAATAAGAAGGAAAGCAAGAAGAATGCTATTATAGAATCATGTAAACCAGAAAGGTTCTGCATTTCTTTATCAACTCTTGATGTCATTGTTTTTCATAAAGTTTTTTGACAAAGAGTTACCATAGTTCCTGCTAAAGGGTGAAGTGGGAATAAGCTCTATGTGATTATAGCAATTACACCCCAACCAGACAGCTTTGGGCAGAGAGCAGCTCTCTGTGTTGTTTAGTTAGGGGGAAGATGGACCACTTCAACTCCTCGCTTGATTTTGGTGGGGGTTTTTGTTTTGGTTTTGGGTTGGGATTTTTTTGACAAAGTACACTACTTTTTAAGGACTGTGTCTTCGGCCATCAGTTCCTATGAAAGCGTGGTGGGCTGAGTTATTGCAGCAGTTTGTGCAGTAAAATTCTGCTATTGTGTGTGTGCAGAGAGCTCCCAATCTCTGCTGCAAGAGCAGTCTTGATAATCCTCTGAACTTGTCCCTCCACCACTGGGAGGGTCCCCTTCTTGTCTGATCTGCCAGATATCTTCACTGCTAGGAACTTGTTGACTCATTGGGCTTGCATTAAAGGCAAATTACTGAAGATCCAGTCTTTCTGATGATCCCCCTCTTTCTGAGTTGACTGCTCCCCATCTAAACCCTAGTCCACCTTCAGCATTCCTTTATTTTCTTCTGAAGGCTCCTCTTAGAGCAGCTTCTGTGCTTCTGTGAAAGCAACAAACCCTCTCGTATCACAATTGATCTCTGGAAAACCCTTCTATATTTTCTGCAGCCCCTTTTTTCAAGCTGCAGTAGAGAAAAGCAACAACCAAGCACTCAGAACTAGTCCTTTGTTCCCAAGTTCATTTGTTGTAAACCTGCACTGTGTGTTACCTTGTGGTGAATATTCACTTCTCTGGCTCTGGAGGTCACCAGGCAGCTCTGGCAGCACTCAGAAACAGTTTACATGTGTAGCAGAGAGAGGGGGAAAAGTCCCATTTAAAGAAACTGTGAAATAGTCAAAGTCATTAAAGTAAAACTGAGGGGTATTTAAGAAGGTTACACATCAATGCAAAATGTCTGTGATATAAATTGTCCTTCTTTGATGTGTCTTTAGTCATTTAGCATTTACTAGGAAAGACATATCTTAAGAGGGAATTTTCTCTATTATACAGGCAAACTTCAATGAAAATTAATTCTAATCATAATTTATAGTATAAGACAGTGCTTGTTATGGAAAACAGGCTGATGGTTTAATTTAGGGCAAGAGTAATCAAATGGATCTGACTGAATTTGCTTTAGTATAATAGATGGAATATGGGTTAGGTAATGTAGAAAATGTTGACAATAGGCTTAATTTTTGAAGTGTATTATTTACCAAACAAACAAATGTAGCATTAAAGGCCAGTTTATTTCAAAGGATCCTGACAATAAATTTTTAATGATGAAACAGAGGTTTTATCTCTTTTCCCAGCTCATCTGAAATTAATGTTCTAAGTGATATTGCTGTGACTGCAATCTTGGCATGTCGGGGACAAGTTAGGTAAAAG
This sequence comes from Anarhynchus alexandrinus, assembly GCA_008711295.1. Classification (NCBI taxonomy): domain Eukaryota; kingdom Metazoa; phylum Chordata; class Aves; order Charadriiformes; family Charadriidae; genus Anarhynchus; species Anarhynchus alexandrinus. The sequence goes on along the minus strand of VUYV01000032.1, from coordinate 2,325,529 downwards.
AGAGAGTTACACANGCCTTGGGCAACCTGGTCTAGTGGGAGGTGTCCCTGCCTATGGCAGGGGGGTTGGAACTTGATGATCTTCAAGGTCCTTTCCAACCTAAACCATTCTATGATTCTATGATTCTATGATATTGCTGTGACTGCAATCTTGGCATGTCGGGGACAAGTTAGGGAAAAGAGAGAGTTGCACACTACCAAAAACATTTTTAAAAACAAAATGCTATTTCCCTGCTTATTGCCTGCTATGCAGATTGCAGGATAGAGTCTTCTATTCAAGCTTCTTTAAGATAAATTTTCTAAGGGTCAGAATCTAACTAAAGCACCTTGGATCACTCCACAGGCAAATTTACTTCTCCCAGCCCAACTGCTATTTCTCCTACTTTGGAGGAAATCGGCGTGAATGGTTGCCCTCCTGCTCATTACATCTTGTATGTTTGAAATGGAAAGGACTTTCAGAGGTGTCCTGTTCAGCAGGTAGGTATCCAATGCTATATTTATCACCAGTGACCGTAGCAGATAAAGTGTGGTGTAGCAATTGAAAAGGGAGATTAATAAAAGTCAGTGGATGAATGGTGCGTAATGTCGCCCACAGCATCATAATTAAACCTTACAGAGTTTAAGGGGATGAGAAGAAATCCTTCTTGATTTCACATGGAGCTGATGGGCTACTGTTTCCATGGTTTGCCTACTGTCTGTGTGGGGTTTTTTTTTCTGGATTTAATGATTTATTGGATTCAGTGTCAGATACTGTGAATTTTATTTTCTAGGCATAGGCACACAAGAATAGTAGATTTCCTTCAGATCCTTTAAGCATGAGATCATTCGATGTATCAGCGGAGTTTATTTGCTGGTGTTTTGCCATGGCTTTTCCCTACGTGTAATCAGTATCTCCTATGTTTAGCTTACTCAGCACTGCTGCTGCTACAAAGTTGACTTAAATGGCTAGCACTTGTGCTGAGAAGCTCAGCTCCCCATCTGTCTGCTGGAACAGGCTTTCATCTTTTGTTTGCTGGACACAAAAGGAACTACGTAAAATACATGATCTGTTTTATCTTCTGCAGGTTCTTATCTTGACCTTGACACTGCCATATCTAAGTGCCCTCCACCACTGCCTTAAGCGAGAGGCTGATCTGAATCCTCTGTGCGAGGCTCAGTCATCCTCTTCATTTATATACAGCACAGCCCTTTGTTACAGGAGAAACGCAGCTAAATTTGCACGTTAGAAGCATGTGTGTGATGTGCTTTTACGTTGTACTGCTGTTCTGACTAATGAGTGTTTTGCTTTTCCTTCAAAGCCCTTTCTGTGTCAGAGAGTGTAATGCACAGGGCAGGTTAGCGGGATAAGGAAGGTCAGTGCAAATCCCCAGTGAATAATGTTTTCCCTGTATGAAACGCCTTTATTTCAGAAGCTTACGAAGCATCTCACACACCGAACACACAGTAGCCATATGGGCAAAACAGCACTAAAAGTGCACAAAAGCAACGGGGCAGTTGCTACCAGTTAAGAAATAGGGACAAACTCCTGCTTTTTGGGTACGTCGTATGGCAGCAGAGGCCCCACAGGAGTCTCACCCAGGGATGAGGAGCTGCAGAGCAAAGCAGGAGTATCAGACCGTTAGGAGGACTACAGGGACATTTCCCAGTTGCTTCAGGGTGTGGATCCGTGAGTCAGTTCTCTCCTGGTGAACTTTAGGAGAACTTGCCTGCAAACTGAGGCAGAAGGTGAGAGAGGAAAAGGGAGAGCTATGAATGTGGGTAATGTTGGAGAATTCTGCATGGATTGCTGTCATAGCCACATCCTGACTGCAAAATGAGAGGTTATTAGCATGAAAGACTCTTGAACTTGAGTTCACTGCATTGCTACACTCAGACTATTGAGTTTCATGCAAAAAAGATGGGAACTAAGAGCAAAACCATGTATGAGCCTGAATTAGCTCTTGCAGAAATGGGGTAGCCTCCAAACAAACCTTGGGCAAAATGAAAATGAAAGGAAAAAACAGGTCAAACAAACCTAGCAGTTTTGGCAATACTTAGGGTCAAGTTGAAACGTTTTATTTATTCCAAAGGAAATTTTCATTTTCAGGCTATTTAACCCGCTTTTGATCTCCAATGCCTTTTTTTTTTTTTTTTTAACTTTAGATTACCCAAATGAAAAAGACTGTTTCAAAACACAATCTCAAAACGTTTAAATCTGAAAAACACTGAAGCAAAGCATATCAGCTTTTCAGAAATGAAATAGTTCATTTTGAAAATGATGAAATGAGGATAATACTTCTAAGAAGCAGCTTCTGACTGCATCTGCTATGAGAGTCAGTGTATAGGACAGAAAATCTGTTTAACAATGCTGGTAGAAATGCATGTGTCTCTAATCTCCTTTCTTTTGGCGTGATTAGTATTGCTACGCTAATGTGCTGTGTCTTGGGCAGCTGTCTAGCATCTCTGATGGTTCTGAGTCTGGAAATAATGTCTCTTCCAGATGTCACATTTGGGGATAGATGAGCTTACAAGGAAAATGTTAATCAGGAAACTTGTGTTTCATAAGATTATGGTGTCAGACAAGACTGCTTCATGGAAACTCTTCAAATATATGTTACACACACACAAAAAAATCAACATTAAAAAATAAAAATAAAAACAACAGAAGCTTGCAAGGGCATGCATCCAAGCATTAAGAAATGCCAGATTTTTATTTTATTTGGGAAACCTTAATTCACTCCCCTTGTGCAAATAATCAAATCTTTACTAATGTATTTTAGACTTATCCCACAGAATTTAAGCTCCACAGGACAGGCTATGCTCTGTTAATGATCAGCTCGTCAATATTTTGTATGATCCCCCACACTCAGCGGGTGACCTTTTTTGCACTATTCTTTGCTGCTTGGAAATAACTCAGAGCCAAGAAACCTGACAGAGGACCAAATTCCAGCTGATCAGTACAATGTGAGCCTCTGCATTAGACAACAGGTTCCCACTGACTCTGCGACAGCTGCTTAAAGATACATTTCCCTGCTCCCCAGCTCTTGCTGAACGTGACTCAGACCTCGATCTGAGGACAGAATTGTTAATTCATCTCTGCGTCAGTGTGGTATCTGAACGCTGCACAAACATTATTTATTCAGATCATTAATTTCTACAAAATACCTGCGATGTGAAGACAGATGCAGTTACCCCAGTTTTACAGATACAAGAAAATGTTGAATAAAACTTCCTCTGATTTTCATTAAATAGCATGAAATGTCCTATGTTACTATTTACTCCATGCAAGAACCCTGAGGGGGCTGGGTTTCATAACCCATTTAGGGTGTCTTCATGGATGCTGACACCTCCCACCTCTCATTTACATATCCCTCTTCCTCTGGCTCTTCCTCCCTGTCCATTTTCTTTGCCTTCTGTACTTCATTCTCCACTTGGGGATCTCTCTGATTTCCCATGCCCTGTGCCCAGTTTGTCTTAGCCTTTTCTGAAGACCACATTGTCTGGGTTTCATCTCTCCCCTTCAGGTCCCTGCTATCCTAACCATATTAAACATTTTCCTGCAAATTCTAGGTCTCCTCTTTTCCAAAATCCTTGTCAAAGTGTCTGGAGACTCTTTACACACCCTGCTGGTTCACTACCTACTTTTGCTTGGAAGTCCCTTGGGTCTCTATATATTTAATCTGACTCCACTATCTGTCCACCTTTGCCCAATTCCACTGTCTTCTTCCAGCCCCCTCTCTGCATTTGCATCACTAAGAAGCAATTGCAACTTCAAGCTCTCTGTCCTCCTCACAAACCTCTTGATTGCAGAGCTCATAATTTCTGTGGCTCTGTTTTGGTTTTCTTGTGCCAGGAGCTCATTGCGGTGCCTGGAATTATCCTGACAAAAAGGAGTTGCAGATAGTACCCTAAGCCCCTGATTTTGCAGCCTACTCCAGACATGGTGAGGAGGGGTGAGATAATGCTCAGGGCTTCAGAATCACACAGAGCAACCCCAGGCTCAATGCCAGTCCCAGCCAGTGCTGGCGATGCCATTAGTGGCCTCTTCCCCAAGAAACAGAGTCAGAGACTAGAACAGATGAAACCACAATGTATTGGATGTGGCTAAATCTATAAAACCCTTTATATCAGTGCTGTGGGCACTAGTGCTTTCCACAGGGTGAAGGAAATACTGCCCTTTTCTTCAAGAAGGGAAATACAACCAGTCTTTGCTTCTTGAATGGCAAAAAGAGCCAGGCAGAAGGCAGAGAAGCCGAGCCTGAACGAGTCTGGTATTTGCCAATGGTTGTTTTCAGTACAGGTACCAGTCCTTTGTTTAACTGGTCACTTTATTTAGCATAATTGTGTGAACCAGTTATTACGGGACTGTGCACATACATGTTTAAAAAGAAAAACTACCAGAGCCTAAAGTCCTGAAAGAAGAGAGAAATAGCAGAGTGAGTGCAGAGCAGAATAGTCTGGGTAGCGAAGACCAACACTTACTGTATAGTAAGATTGTCCTGGAGCAAGGAGAGATGAGGTGGTTCCATGTATACCTGTCAACAGTTTTCAGAGGATATGAGAAAAAAGTGGAAAATGTCTTTTTTTTGTTGAAGATCTTGTAAGGCAAATTCTGAATAGGAGTTCTGTCAGCAGGGCTGGAGATAAACCTATAAAGATGTTTATGTGAAGTTAACCCTTCCTGAGAAGGAAGTACAGAGGACTCCTGAGAAGGACTGTCATCACTGAGAGAATAAGAATGTGCTGAACTAGTTCTGCTGATACGAAGGAAATGGGAATGACAAATGAATTTCTCTAATGTGTCTGCAAGTGGTGTTTTGTTCTGTCTTGGACAGAATCTTTTCTTATGCATATTTGGGTTAAATGCCTTTATTTCTCTTTGTTTTGCACTGTGCAAATGTTTGTCTTTATAATTCTGCACACACAAGCAGCATTTTTTTAAAATTCTATGTGGTAACAATGACGGTAAAGATGACAGCTTATCTGTCTGCCTGGAAATGTGGCGTACGGTCCTGCAGACATTTCCATTCTTGTTTAACACTTGTGAGTCATCCTTGAATAAGTTGCCCGGGGTCCACTCAATAACAATAGTGCCAGACCATAAGGACTTTTTTCATGTGTATTTGTAGGATCCTGTCTGTCTAGAATTAGCTGAATTCCAGAGGAAATATCTTTCTAAAAAGCATGTAGGAAAATATTCACAGTGAGAGATTTACTGTACATCTTTAGCTTTTTTTTTCCTCAGGGTGAATTTCTATTTATGTAGGAATAAGACTTGGGCAGCAGCCGTCACAGTAGTAGTTGTGTAGTGAATGGCCAGAAGCAGACTGCTATTGGTGTAACTCTGCCCGAGCTTTAAATGCACTTGAAATATTTAGAATTTTTCATAAATTTTATTTGATCGTCTGTTCAGACACCAGCAGCACATAGTATCCAATTTATGATTTATTTTCTGCTTTTTATTAAATCACAAATCTTTCTCTGGGCACGGGTTTCCTCATACAGCAATACACAGCTTTTTGACTTTGCAGATGATCTAAGATACATGGGAGTGGAATAGTGGAAATCCTATTTTCTCATAAAGCAAAAGACAGAAATAGCTATACCTGAGTGAAATGTAGCCTGACTCACTGGTCAATATTCAAATCTTGCAGGCTTGTTTTAATTCGGAAGATGAATTCACTTGAGAAGTAATGTACACTCTTGGTGTAATTTTGTTTGTAAAAAATCTCTGTAGAAATAAACAACAGCATGAAATTTCCTTGCTCACAAATCCTCAGGCCTGTCTTTTCAGGGAGCTCTTGGCTTAAGAAATGCTGTGCTGTTTCTCATTCTAGTTATGGTACTGTGGCTTTCCTCCTCTGGTGCACACATCCTGCAGATCCGTATCCTACCCCATGCACTTGCAGCCAGGGAAATTGCTGTGGTTAGGGCTCCTCAGGCTGTGCCTGAAGTTAAATGTGTCGGTGAGCAGATTCTTTGTCTGTGCCTGTTTCACTTCAGAAAAGGGTTTAATTGCTGGAGTCTGAAAGATGTGCGTGGCAAATCCATCAATTCCACTGAGGTCTGTGTTTGTCTTTGGGTCAGCACCCTCGATAGCAGCCATTAAAATCTTTCCGCATAACTGTATCGCCAGAAACAAATTTCGGTGATTGAATGAAGATAAATGACCTGATCCATCTGAACTTCCGGAGTCAGCAAACCAGGACTGGGAAAACCATCATACTGTCACATTTCTGGTAGCTACAACTGCTTAGGGCAAAAAAGTACCAGGACAACCCTTCACATTTTAACACTTCAGCTTCAGAACCTGGCAAACATTAGCAAAGGGGATAAAAAACCCCAAATGGCAAAGGACTAAATGCATAGTCCCATGCTCGCTTCTAAAAGTGCTGTCAAGTTTTAAAGAACAGTTATCCTTCTGCAACTTATGCAGCTTCCTTCTCTTGCTTCCTCCCATCCCATTAGCTGAGACACTATATTAACTCTGTGATGCTGTGAAGGTTTAATTGAACCTCTTTCACTTTGCACCATTACCCCCAGAGCATCACTCAGGCTGTGATGTGGTGAAGTGTGTCTCTCTGCAAGATCATCACTGCTGGATTCAAAACTGTGGCCAAATACAACTAAGTGCTCCTACAGTATGAATTCATGCTGTTGGCTCAAATTTGTGCAAAGGGATGCAGTTGGGTTATTTTTTTCATCATATTTTAAGTGATATCAGTTTTTTCTGCTGCACCATTCCCAGTCATACCTGTACCTGTCTGTACCAGGCTGGATTCTGCGCTGTATCTACTCCCACAGCTGGTATGGTTGCATGGCAGTGACTGATTCAGACTGAATCTATATTGCTGACTGATCTATCAGTACATAGGTCTGGTACTAATAATCATTATCAAAGTATTAGCTCTCCTTTGCAGACCAGGAAATAAATGTTATAGAGAGTAAAAACCTGCGCTTTGTGCTTCTGTACTTGAAGAGAATGGAGGAAAGTTCAAGAACCCCCCAGGGTATTCTTCTCTAGTTATAATACTTGGAAACTAGGAATACGGATACGAGCAAATCTGCTGAAAGGTATAATCAAGATAACTTCCTAATCAGTGCAGGCCACATTCAGTAAGTTGCCACCAGTCAATAAACTGGGAGTCAAAAACAGTGATCCTGGTTCGTGTGTTTAAGTGGTATTTCATCATTCAATTGTAAATATGAGTCATTCACTAACCTGTATGTCTGAGGTGCAGTATGATTACTAGTTTCACCTGTGGCCTAGCCACAAAGGAAGTACTTTGGCTCTGTTAAGATTCCTCTGCTTTTAATACAACAATCTCTAAAAGTCCCTCACCTGGAGATGGTGGCTTGTGCTGGCCCAGCACAGCAGAAACAGGCTGAGGCACGCTAGAAAAATTGCCTTGGCCAATGGAGATGCAGCTCCCTTACAAAAATAACCTGATTTCATATTTCCATCTAGAAAACGTCCCCATTAAAATGTTTGTTATGTTTTTCTTTGAGAGCACAGATTCATAGTTATCTCTTCTCCTCTCTTCCTGCCTGAGATATGTGACATTTCATTCATTCAGCTTCTTTGACAGAGGTGCAAACTGACATTTCACATGCTCTGCTGCAATCTATCCCTCTGTCTTTTGCAGAATGAGGAACTAGGCAACTTTGTGATGCTTATGCTGCCACACAGCTCCTTTAATTCAACAACAGAGTTCACTAGACACTGAATGTATCGCATTATGGGGACTGTTTGTCACCAAGAAGAGCCTCTGATTGACAGTTTACTTTCTTTAGCAATATGATTGAATGCTTGACAGGAAGATACTGACCTGCCAGCGTCCCAGATATTTTGTGCGATGTAGCCCCACTATTTTAGGCTTAGTGAGGTTAAAGGATTACCATGTTTTTGCATTGTCACTAGTGACCATAAAAAAAATTTGGGGGTTAGTGTTCAGTTCACTTTCTTTTTCTGCTTTCCTCTTCAACCTGGGAGATATAAAGGTACCCAGGTACCTAACCTTTTTGCGTCTTGCAGCCTGCTGATCGCCAGTTGTTCATTCAGATGTGGAAAATCAAGAGGAACAGTGTTGCCAGAGTTGTGGAGGTTTAAAGACACCAAGGAATATAAATTTCTAGTGAGAAATAACATCTTCTATTAGAGGTGTTAATATCATTTGAACACACATACTGGCTTTGCGGTACAGACTGGCTTTGGTGTACAGACTCCCTTCAGGAGAGGAAATTCAGGTCTGTAAGAATGGGTGTCACAGGAGTGAGTGCTTTGGCCAGGGTACTGCCTACATGTATCAGTGGGATATACTACAAAGAGTAAATGAATTTTATTTCTGATCTCTTCAGGCATTTAAGCCCCTTCCTTCCCAAATTGGAGTGTACGGGCACTTTCTCTGAGCATGTGGGATTCCAAATCCAAGCCCCTGCTTTATCTAAAGGAATACCAGTACATATCCTACTCCTTTGTGAATACCTAAACACTTCACCTGCTTGGAGACTGTTGCACAATGGGCCTTTTATCAATTTCTTCTTTTTATGCTTTTCCACTTTACATAAGGTAGCCAAGCCCATGCTGTGACGCAGGTTTGCTCTACTCAGCAGTGAATGTCCAGACTACTAGATGATGGATTTTTTTCCCCATCTTTTGATTTATGAAACACCCTCAAATGGAGGTATCTGACATTTCTAGTTCTTCTGATCAATCCTGGCTGTAATCACTGCAATATCTGTAAAGCAGCCTACCAGAGTTTTGATCTAATAACTGTATGGATATTCCATTACTTCACATATTTGAACTAAAGACATATTTTTTAATATGTGGATGATGCCTGAAGAAGTTTTGTATGTGCAACAACACCAGAAAACACAACAGACTTGGGTAAGAAACACAATTGGCTAAAGCCCTATTTAACAACGTGCAGTTCTCATGTAAGACAGTTCTTTTCATCCTTGATGACTGTAGCTGTTCCAGAGCATTCAGGAGGAGGGCATGAGAAGTGAAGAAGGTAAATAAACTTACACTCAGTTCCCCTTCTAGTTCTTTGTCTCCAGAAGTGGGCAGATTTGACTGAGCAGTTTTTGTTCCTCTTTAATGAGAAAGAGGGAGTTGGGGAGTCAGGAGGCTTGAGATCTCGTGGAACTCTACTGGTTGCCTGCAGGGAATTTAGAGTACAAGCAACATAGATTTTATTCAGAGTTTTCCTAATTTAGGACTACATCGTGGAGCAGAATGCTAAGCACTGAGTTGTGCTTACGGAGCTGGAGGCAAATTGGAGTCTTGATGGAAAGGGATGAGAATGGCTAATACAATTTGAAAACTGCTTACTCAGAAATTAATATGTTTTTTCTTGCCTGTTCCCTGCTGCTGTTACCAAATCCCAGAAAGGTACTTTTTAACAATAAGGACTGCAATGCATTTCATATATGTTAACAGTATCCCAGGGGGTAGTGAGATGTTGCTGTGCTCCAAGTAATAAGATACGTATTGGAATGAAAAGAAGAGAGATGTAATTATTTAAGCAAACAGTCCAGTAGCTGGAAAATTCTTCTATCGTCCAGCCCATCAGTGAGCTCTATCCCCCAGCTGAGGTAAAGCTGCATATTTCTGTTAACTTCAATGGAATAAATCTGGTTTATTTCAGCTGTTGATTTGGCCTTTTTACCCAAAGAACTAGGCTGTAAGTCACCTAGCAGAAATAACTATCTAATGGGAGGAAGAGTATAGCATGTTGACAGAGACAAGTTTTACCAAATATATGTAGAATGAAAACGGTCTTTTTATTAAATTAAGCACCAATGATGCATGGATATTGTGGCAACTCTTAGGAATAGAGCTGTAAATCTCATTCTCTCTGAGTTTCAAGAAATACAATATCTGATCAATAAACTGACCAAACACTGATTATTTGTAGGGGGAAATTGCCTCCCTGGCTACCAAAATTGTGGAGCAAAGGTTGTTTCCAATTTGAGGAGGCACTTTATTATATGTGTAGCCCAAAGAAACAGATCAATCTCCTATCCCTAAAGTCAAGGAGCCGCATCGGGCCTGGAAAGAGTGAGACATAAAACTAAGTCTGTCTTCACAAGACCTGCATTTATTTGGCCACAGTAAGATGCATTTCTTACAGCCTGATAATCATTTGCCTGCTTGGGGGTAGGAGACCTGCAGTTAAGTGCTACATGTAGGCAGAATATTTTTATTCCATACACAAATTCCTCTAATGGTGTGGCCCCCCCTCCACCAAAAAAGACCAAAAAAAAAGTACCTACAGATCACTTAAATATGGTTCTTTGTTATTTTGATGGTGGTGATGATGATGGTATTGTTGATGATGGCATATTTATTGAAGTTCATTTGCCCAGTTTCAAAGAGGAAATTGGATCTAGAATCATTCAAAGCTTCATCAAATGGAGAAGCTGTAAAATAAAAATTACTTCCTGCCACAGTTCTAATAAACTTCCCCTTCCTGCATCTCCTACCCTCCACGTATAACATTCCCCCCCCTCCCCTGTACGTTCATAATGATGATTTAATCTCCTTCCTTCTTGCTTTATGGGAGCCAGTAGCTGGAACTCTATTTAGATTGATTGTTCTTCCCTTGTTATTAACAAGTGGCAAATTAATGGAGATGAACAAAAATGAAAGAGGAGATTCAAATTCAGCTTCCTCTGCACCACAGGGTTTTGATTTCAGACAGTTTATTCCTAATTTGAGGACAATGACAGTGACTTGATAACATTCTGGGTGTGTTAAGATTCAGTTAGATGTTAGGATTCAGTGTGAAAGCTGATAAAGTACCTTCACTTGGAAAACTTCACAGAGGCTGGCTAGATTGCAATGAATGGTACTATAATTATTCCTTATATGTCAGTTGTAGCTTTTGCAGTTGTTTCATAACTAGCGCTCCAGACAATTTCTCTGCTGTTGTCAGAATAGACTGGATATATCAGTTTATACAAAATTTTTAAATGTTTCTCTTTCCTCCAGAATGGTGGAAATTTCCCCTAGAAGTTTTCTGGTGGAGGGCAGGGACTTGAGGGAGCTCTGTTCCCGACTCTACTGTTGATGCAATGGGAAGAAGCCAAGAAACCTGTATCTCGGCATACTTCCTTGCAGGACGGGAGGAGAAGCCTCACATGGGGCTGTGGGATCTGGCCTAAGGGCTGTCTTCCAGACCCAGTGTGCTTCCGCAGGAACCTGGGGCAATCTCCCTGTGGTTTTGCTCCTGGCAATGTCAAAGCTGACACCTTTGAGCAGCTTCCTCCAAGGAATGCCCAGTAATATGTACAGATATTGAAACAGTACCTACAAACAAAACTGTGCTGAAACCATCCACACTGCTGCTGGAGAGGAGTGAGAGAAAGTGTCAACCACACACAACAGAGATTAGCTACATGGTCTAGTAACTGCTGAAGACCACTTAGGTAGTAAGTGGCTGAGGACTGCCTAGAAGACTCTAAAGAATCAAGTAAAGAACAGGCTGGTTTTCCAAAGATGTCTATAGTAATAATAATAATTATTATTATTTTTGCTGTAGCCAAAATACTAGGTTCTTTGCACCACATTTTAAAAAGTGACCCCTGTCCAGAGCAGCACTATTTCAATTTTTGGCCTGACAGTCTGCTTAGAACAAAGCTCAGTGAAGAGATTTTTTTAGGTCTTACATTGTTCACGGAAGGAATACTACAATTTGGAATGTAAGGAGTTAGCAAAGTACCACACCTTCCAGGGTAGTGGTGTGCTTTGAATGGGATAGATTTCAGCCTCTCATTAGATTTTCATATTTCCTTTGCTGCAGATGTTTCTTCTTTAACCACAAATTTGAAAGCTCCTCCTTTTTCTTGAATAAGGAGGGGGGCAATGAACTCCTTGACTTCTATGGGGAAATAGTGTTTGTGGATGCTTTTGCAATAGCCACTCCCCTTTTAAGTCAGCCTCTCATGCTAACTGTTGGCACTTGGGTGCTAGCAAAGAGGTTTTAATAAGATTTAACAGCTCTTGAAAGAAGACTTTTTCAGATCTAGGACAAGTATAAAAGCAATTTTTAGAGAAGCAGCTCATTTCTGTCCTAGCTCACTTTACATATAAACATGTGCTTCACAAGGCCTTCTTATGGGGGCTATAATCATGGCATGGAACCTGTTACAATACCTGTAAATCTAATAAAAGATTTCCAGCCTGACTGACCATTTCCAGGGTCTTTCTAATCCAGCTCCCATTAAATCAGTGAGGATCAAGACCATGGCAGAAAGCATTAGATGAAGAAGACAAAATGTAATTTAATTATAAAGCAAACATTACTATCTTGCTTACAGCAAAAATGAACGCACATCAAGTGAATTGTTGGAGAACACCAAAAAATTCAGGAAACCTACTTTTCAATCACTGTTACTGGAACAAGATACTAAGGTAGAAGGTTCAATCCAAAAATATCCTCAGATATCTTGCAGGAGGGATCCAGCTGAATGTTACCCCCAATATCACATTTCCAACTCTCACATCTATGAGATTATAATGGATTGTGTGGCTGCTCTTTATCCGGAAGGTAAGAAAATTATTTATCGATGGAATGGAATTAACAGTAATAGTTGAAACTCAAGCTGAGTGCAAGGAATTCATTAGATCCCCAAGATACTGGCTGTGCTATAAAAGGCAGATGCAATTCAGTGCTGATAGACAAAAGATAAAGCACATGGGAATACATAAATATACCATCATGGGCTCTAAATTAGCTATTGCCATCAAGATGATCTTGGAGTCACTTTGTGTAGTTCTCTGGTGGTCAACATGCAAGCAGAAAGTTATGAATTGTTGGGAAAAGAATAGAGAATAAAGCAGGAAACTTCTTAACATCGCTGTTTTGTACACCTGTACCTGGGACTGCCTGCACCTACCTCTAAATCAGTGGAGTAAAACATCAGAGGAGAACTGAAAAAAGGGAAAAGTGTCAGCTGATGTGAAAAGTAGGAGTGATTTTAATCTGAAGAGAGACCAAATACCATAGAGTCCCTTAGACTGAAAAAGAGAAACCTGAAGGATTATATATTTAGGCTTTTTAGCATTGGAAATGTAGCAGAGACAGTGAGATGAGAATGACCATTCATAACTAATCATAACACGAGTGCTAAATGACACCAAGAAAAATTATAAGGCTGTTTTATAGAATAAAAAAAGTATACACAAGAGGAAGGATTGCTCTGTATTTGCACTTATCTTAAGCTATTTCTAAGTGTCTGCTCCCGGCTGTTGGCAAAGGAAAGGTGGGTGAAGGAGCTGGATCTTAGGTTAGAGACAGTAATAGGCCATTCTTATATTCTTTAGTTGCTTGCATCCATGCTCTTCAAGTAGGTAAATCTCTCAGTGTATCCAAGGGGTGTTTAACATACAGTCTTAAGGCTCTTCAGCACTTATATTCCTTTAAGATTTTTTGGTTGCCTCATAAATATAGTAGCAGGTCCTAACTAGTCTCAAAACATAATGCACAATCCTTCTAAGCTGGTTTAGCTTGATTTATTGGAAAAACCCATACCACCAGATGAGATTACTGCTCACACATTGTGTGATGCACCTGGCTAGGAACAATGCCAGATACATGTCTCAGCAGACTTTGTGTTAAAATTCAATGAAAGAACGAAGCATCAAATGTATCAAGTTCACTCTAATGTACATTCTTCTGCAATAAAAATTAAGAGATTTTATGTACCATAGAATAATATGTATACTGGGTCTTTTTTTCTATGAGAGATGCTTGAGGCATTTACATATATTACATATAGTACATATACATATCATATAGTATATGTATTATATAGCTCTTTGTTCTGAACTGAAAATATTGGCTTACATTCTTTGGAAATGTTATTGTTCAGCTTCATTTTTTCTTTTCTTTTTCTTTTTTTTTTTTTTTCTTTGATCCTGATATTTTGTTTCTGCTCTGTGGTTAGCCTCTGCTGTGCCTTTGACATGAGAATTTAAGAACAGATGTCTGAATTAGATAAATATGCTGTAATTGAGTGTTAATAGAAAAAATATACATGAGCTTTATGACAGACTTGTCAAGGAAACTGCGACAAGCTTTCCTGTCTTGGCATCTTGATATCAGATTCCTAATGCTTAATTCATTTTTCTTTTCTTAACATGAGACTAAATTGTATATATGATCAATTCAGTTCATCTGCCATCATTAATATGGACTACATGCATGCGGAAGTAGGTAGATCATATGCTTTAATGTATTTGAAGCAATGAGCACATTGTGCTGGGAGCAGGAAAACCCTTAGCATTAGAGAGGTAGCGATCCTCAGTTGGGTTTGCTTGGAGCAGAGAGGCAACCTTTGCATCGGTCCTTTTGCAGGCAGAGCTGCACCCAGTGCCTCATAGGCTTTAGCAGAAGGGCAGTTTCAAAAGTTGAGGGCAGCTGTGCTTCCATCCAGCACACCTGTTTGCAAAGGGACTCTCTGTCAATGTCTTTCACATCATTCCCCCATAAACAGCTCATTTTGCATAAGCCTGTGCAAAAGAGCTTACCAAGGCCATGTTCTCATAGGATACCCACTTTGGAGGCAAAGCCAACTTGAAAGACCTGCTCTCCCCTCCTCACCTCTCTCTTCTGCCTGCTTATTCATGTCCCAGATTCCTGTCTCAGCTGAGCTAGCTCAAGTGCTTTGGGGGCTGTCCTGGAAGCCAGATAACCAAACCCGCTCAGTTTAGAATAAATCCCTTCAAATGTTTAATTCTGGGAAGCTTTAAACACAACCTTCAAGGAGTTGTCCCAGCACAGCTGAGAAGGCAGCCAGCTGGGGAGCGAGGGGAATGCATGGATGGCTGAGGGTAGTAAGAGGAAAAGATGGGAAAACCTTTAAAGCTGGTCCACAGCTAAACCTAATATCTGTCTGCACTACACCTGATTGTTGCAGGAATAAGCCAGCAGCAAATTACTGTTCTCTGAAGTGAGGGAGAGTCACAAAGATAATTATACTTCAAAGGAGTAATTCTTCCTTGAGCTCCTCTTGTAACAGTGCAGTTTGGCTGCTGTCACTTGCATTGGGCTCTCATGGAGGCTGCAGTTGTCCACCACAGTGTCCCACATGCATGTAGAAACTGAGATGTGGGGCTGATTTTTCTGTGGGAGTCCCCTGGCAGGTTTGGTGTGGGGGGCCAGGAAGAACATCACGATGGTGCTGCCTGCATTGCCTGTGCCTGTGCTGGTAGCCGAAAGGACCAGCTGTCTCTGCTGCCATCACCAAGGCACAGGTCAGGATGAGCTCCCACACATCCCCCACTGCAGCTGCTCAGGGCAAGGTCCTCCACCTCACCCCAGGATGGCAAACCTTTACTCGATGTGTACCCCACTCTCTATCTCAGACCTAGAGATAGATCCTCCCCCTTCTCTCCATCCCTGTTCCCTTTCTCTTCTTATTCTCTGCTCCCCTCCTTTCCTGTAAGACCCAGGATGTCATCATCCCACCTGGTGCAGCACTGGTAAAGTGCTTCAGCTACAGCAATGTGTCCTGTGTCAGGTGAGAGTTCAAGGGAAGGAGCAAGGATGATCAGAGATCTAGAAAACAAGCCACAAAGAAAAAAAAAAATGTGTCATTTAGCCTAAGAAAGATAAAGATGTAGAGGGAACGTGACATCCCTCTTCAAATACATGGAAGGATGCCGCAAGAGGAGGGCTGTGCTGGAAAGGCTTGACCCGCAGCCAGCCTCGTGGACACTTTGCCGTGGAGGACAGGAAAGGCCTGAGACACACAGCCTGGATGAGAAGCGGGGAGGCACCATGTGTGTCTTCTGTGAAATTTTTGAGAACAAATTTGGCGACAGTTGCTGCTCTGCGCCCCTTCCTGCCTCTCAGGCTGCCATCACAGGGAAGGAGAGTGTCAGGAGAACCTGCTCCAGCGTGGGCCCTGCCCCGGGCTGCAGTCCTTCAGGGACAACCTGCTCCCGCCGGGGCTCTCCACGGCCGCAGCTCCTGCAGGAAATATCCCCCCGCTGCGGCCTGGGGCCCTCCCCGGGCTGCAGGCTGGGTCTCTGCTCCAGCGGGGTCTCTGCAGGGCTGCAGGGGATCCCTGCTCCGGGCCTGCAGCACCTCCTGCCCTCCTCCTCCTCCGCCCTCGGGCTCCCTCTGCTGCTGCTCCCTCCTGGGCTTCCTCCTCCTCTGCCTGGGCCGCCTTCGGCCCTGCCGCAAACCTCTTTTCCCCCCGCTGGGCGCCCCCAGCTTGGCTGAGGGGCTCAGCTGTGTCCTGCGGTGGGGCCGTTGGAGCCGGCTGGCACCGGCTGGCACCGCCTGTGTCCGCCACGGGGCAGCCCCGGCACCTCTGCACACAGGCCGCCCCGCAGCCCGCATGACAGTGTCTGGCCATGGACACGCCACACGCAAAGGTAGAGCTGTTCCTGGCGTGGACCCCTGAGACGCCAATGTCCTGGCATGCCTTCATCCTCATGCCCCCACCATTAAAGGAGCCAACTGTTAGTCCTACAGCCTCAGGTAAGAGACCTCATGAGAAAGGGGGGTTTGGAACCAGGGTCGGTTGGTTATTTGGCGTCTCTGCCTCAGTGCTGCGCACATTTCATTTAAACCCAAATCAACAGCTGTATCGTGGGTCTTCGTGGCGTTCAGTCACCCTCCTCTGCCCTCTCTGCTTGGGAGTTTACACCAGGCACTGCCTGGCCAGCCTCTGCACGCCAAATTCAATGGCGAGGGAGAAATCATACTGACAAAATGTGTACACAGCTCCCCACACTAAATCACGCAGACTAAATCACACTCTGCCAGCCATGCTCAGGATGAAAAGTAATTCACTTCATGAACACTCCCCTTGATTTAAATAGAGGAGTATGCCAGCTATTTTCAATTTATGAGTCCCCCACGCAGCTGCTGGTGGCCACTGTTCATGGAATATTGTTGTTATGCACTAAGCGTATATTAAAGCCTTGCAGCACATCCTATAGCATAAATTCTGTGTGTCTGTGCTGCTTGTAACTTTGACAGCCATCAGTTTTGTGGGGTCTAAAACTTACCTTTCTTCTTTTCATCAGAATGAATTTCAGCAAATTTACATTTGTGACTAGAAGGTTGTAATATTCATTTATTTTTGCAGGATACACTGATGGCATAAACAGCATTTACAACAGTGTAACCATACTAATAGTGTAACTGTGTTCTGTATTTAAGAAAGCAAGAAGAAGGTGAGTTCCCATCTCAGAGGTACGTATTTTATTTTTTTTTTTTTGCTGTTTCAGCTGCTAGTCTATATAATGGTGTCCTCAGCAAACGTTTGCTTGTTAAGGACTGCATCTCAATTAACCGGAATGGTTTTCGAATTGAAACAGAAAAAGAAGTGCATGAAAAGGCCACCTGTAAGCAATTCAGAGTGAATTGCTGCAATTTATTGCCTGCTTGAAACTCTGAGATGGACAAAGGTAAATCACTGCATTCTGAAACCAAGAAAAAAAATGATCCATGATTTTTTCCCTCCCTGATGAATTTGGCGATAAAACAACCTAGCTCCTGAATACACAGGAGTGACTTGTTCTACAACCACAGACCTTTTTTAGCTGTGTAAAGACAAAGCAGTGCTGTATGAGTTTGTCCTTATGCTCATAGCCCTTCCCATCTTGAATCAAGAGCTGAGTGTCTTTAGAGACTCACTTTGTGACAACCTAGCCTGTGCTGAGTTGAAGATACAGAATGTTCCCTCATCAAAGCAGCAGGAGCTCCTCCTGCCAGGGCTTTTACGTAGGTGCCTGGCTACAGCACTAGGTAAGATTTGCTCTAGCAGAATAGACCGAGGTTCCTCTTGTGAGATGAGTGTGCCTAGTGGAAGCTGACACTCAGAGAAAGTTGCAAAGGGCATCACCAGGCAAACTGAACTAATTTGATCCCCATCAGACAGTATCCCATCCAGGAAGATCTCATCTTCACCCCTAATTACAAAAACCACCCTTCAATCATAAAACAGTCTCTTCTTAGAGTCTTGCTGTATTCTTAGCAACATATACGCTGTGACAAGCAGTCCCTTGTGCATATAACAGCCACAAGTGAAGGGCATGCAGGACCATCAGAGCAAGGCAGCCCCTACTGAAGAGGGAGGAGCAGCTGGCTCAGTAACTCCATTCCAATAAACAAAGTGTGATGAAAACATGCATGCAATTGCTGCCTTTTTTCAGTTTGAAGTTGGGCAGAATAATAATGTTCTAATGTAACTGTTACACAACTTTCATTATTGTTAAATTAGGAGAAGCAAGGCACCTCAGTATCAGAAATGTAAAGCTATGATTTCTGTGCCAGCCAGAGCTGGGCTAAACATGTTAGAACATCTCAAAAGAAAATCCTTAATCTAAGAAGCTTCTTATCTGGAAGACTATGAATCTAAGTTTTTTGCACATTAGCTGTGGTCAGGTTTCACATTGCCTGATATTATGTGAATTGCAGGAAATCTGTTTTTAAAGCATAGCTTTACAACCGAACTTTGCAGATGAGTCAGGAAGGAGTGCCTGCATCCTAAACTCAGGAGAACTGGACCAGAATCAAACATGAAACCAAACATGTTTACCATATTCAACATAGAGCACACAACCCTGCGTGCATGCAGTGGAGGCCTCTTAGGTGGAGTCAAACTGGAATTTCCTGACTTTGTTAAGGAGTAAATGCTAACCCATGGAACTCTGTTAATAACTTTTGTGCTTTCAAGAACAAATCACCACAAAGTGAGAAATTTACTTTCCCTGATGATAGGGACAGCTTTTCTTGAGCTCTAGCAGTTCATTGGCTGCACAGGTCTTTCTTGGTCATAGGATCCTGCTTACTAAACACTTCCAGACTATCAGTTGGGTAAAATTCAATCGTCATTCTCTGGGATCCTAAGGAATATAATTTTTTGGATGACAAGACATTGCTGTTTATTGTGAGTTATTCCCTGACTTCCACCTTCACTTTCCGAAAAGACTAACAGATCCTTGCGTTAAACAGGACCTACATTATGTGACTGCTTTGAAACTGCTCTGTACTGCAGACTACTCCCTTCACATTCACTCCAGTTGTGCAGAATTAAGGCAAAGGAGACTGTTAGGCAGCATGAGCAGGAAATGAGATAATAACAAAGATGAAAGATTACTTGAGGAAATTCCAGAAGACCTTGAGGAAACAATGGGGAAGATATTAATTAAGGAATGCCTATTTGTCTTGCTCCAGTTAGGTTAGCAAATAAACCCCAAACCTTGACGTTCCTATTTCGACAGGAGAGAGAGTGCAAGTGGCCATGGCTGGAAATGAATGTCTGATGAGAGAAACATAGGTACCATTGAGTGGGATGTGACTTTCAAAGAACTCAAGGTGAGGGAATTCACCTGAGGCAATGAGCTAGCATGTACTAGGCACATACACTTTTTGCTGCTGGGATTTTCCCTTCTGGCTTTTATATCTATTTAAAAGACTAGGCCATGATTTTGTTTGGAAGTGTTTTTTTAGCTTCACTGTCAGCCACTGGTCAGACATGTTTGGAAAACAACCATTTGGTAGTGAACTGAAGACCCAATTGTGCTCCCACAGCTGGAACTGTCTACTGGGTGGCACTGAGGGTATTTGAACTTTGGGATTGCAGTTAAGCATGGACATAATGATGAATGAGGCTGGCTTTGACACAAGATAAATGCACTCCAATCATCGTGAATACTGGTCCTCAGTGCTGCTCCTGAAGACCCTCCAATCATGCTGAGTACTCCTTGCTTTGTAACTATCATGCTGTACTTCATGTTTAATTTCTGTCCTCGCCTTCTTTCTGTCTGAGATTAAGTGAAGGAAAGGAAGTGCCCTCCATGGAGTTTAGTGCATAATCCTAAACTGCATAGCAAGGAGCTAATGTTTAGGAATCTTAGACAAAACATGACCTTTCTAGATGATCAGCTATGGGCACAAGAGAAACTTGGGCCATTGAGGAGCAGTTTGTGATTCTAGAATTGCTGTTTCCCCTGCAGTCACATTGCTGGTTTCAGCAAAGTTTTGAGACAGAGTTAAACCTGATGAACGTATCTATGCTTCTGCACAAAAAGAAAATAACTTCAAGTCAGATCTGATTTTTGCTGGAACTGATCACACTGGAAATTTCTGTCCCTGCAGCAGTACAGGTAGCTCCTTTGGCAACCAGTGAGGCATTTGTTTGTATTGTTTCCAAGTTTGGGCAAATGACTTTGTTTGTGTCTCTTAGGAAATTTTCCATCTATGTTTCTGCCCATGAAATATATTCTTAAAGACATAGGCAGATGTGGGCATAACTATGCATCCACTATGTGACAGCCATTAGCCATTTCTAAATTTTATTAAAACTCACTACATTGAAAAACACTTACAAGGCACTGCCAAACAAGACAGAGGGGAACATCAATCCTGTTTTGGCTAAGCTTTTTTTTTTTGGCTCAGTTTTCTTCTCCTTCCTGTTGTACATCACTAACATTTCTAGCAGCAGTTGAAGAAGAATTATTAGATTCCCCCTCCAACTTTGCTTCCCCCTATCATCTTCTCTCATTTGTCCTTTCTCTAGACTTGCAAATCTTGTTCACCTTAAAAAAAACATAACTCCTTTCTGTCAGTGTCTAAGGTCCAGAAACTCAGAGGATTTTACCTTCTTGCTGAAATAACCTCGCTGTTACTGTCGGTGAGTGAGGCATTGTAGCAACCAGTCTCTGGAAAGCCACTGCAAGGAGTGGATTCTTCCCTCTTTCCCACTGTTGCAAACTGCAGAAATACTTCACTGATTTTGCTGAAGTGAGAGAAAATCAAGCACCACATTCACTATTCAGCACGGATCATCCACTGTCTATTATGAGCTGAAAATACCATTATAGGAAGTATTAAGATGGCATAGCTACTAGTAATGAGCATCTGTGTATCTCTATTATATTGGTTTTTAAAAAACAAAGAAAAATAAAAGCAAAGGGCCTCACCCAGGCTGCCAAAAAAAAAAAAAAAAGAAAAGAAAAAGAGAAAAAAAGAAAACCCTGCTCTAAGTAGTTCTTTTTCTTCTTGAAGGCTGTTAATGAAAAGGGAAAAAAAATAACACTTGAAATGAAAGACGTGGAGGATCTGCTTGTCCTCGTGCACATTCACTGTGTGCTGAAGCCTGTAACAATGAAGGGAAATGATAGCAGAGAGCAGCATTGCCCTCCCTCAGACTGAGAGACTTGCACTGCAAAAGCATTTTAAAAGAATAACCCAGAGTACAGTAATTAAAGCTGATTCGGCTTCTCAAAAGACTGCTTCAAGCTTTTGTGCTGAACCTTCACAAATTCCACAGGGCTTTATTATTAATTGTGCTCCCCCCACACACACTGCTCTCTTTGGGATGTTTCTGCTGTCACAGGTTCAGTATTTCTCACAGGCTTTCTGTACATAACTGAGACTTGTCAGGAGAGGGAAATGTTTTTCCAAGCATTTTTTGCCTTTGTCCTCCCTCGCTTGTGCCTTGTTCCCTTGGTAATTTTTTGTTTGCTTGCTTTTTAATTTTCTTCTACATTTTCTTTCAAAGAGTCTCTGGTGGAAAGGAATGACATGGGGGCTGGATGCCTTTCTTTCACCACTCTGAGATCATATGTCAAACCCACCTGGGATGGTTGCTTGAACCTCTGGACAACTGATGGCTCACAGGAGCGGGTAGATTCGCTCCTGTCCCAAGGCAGGTGGCCATGAACGCAGCTGTGGGTGCAGCATACACATCTGGCTTTGCGTCTGGATTCCTCCAGACATCAGGAGAGATAGATATAGAATTTAAAGGTTGCTGCTCGACAAGGGAATCTGGGTTGGGAAGCAACCTGTGCTAGAGGGGCGATCAACCCTTCAGATTGAAATTTCCCTTGTAGCCATTTCTCTTATGTTTCTCTGTGTTGATTTGTGTTTTGTTTTTTAAATTGAAAAAGTGAAAGGCTAATTTTTGTACAGATTGAATGGCAGGCTGTCTAGCCTGCAATAAAAGTGAAAGGCAGCACTCTTTATTGCAGTCAAAGGGAGCATAACATGAATGATAGTGACCCACTGTCATTTAAAGGATACACCTAAGTTTCCAAACACAGTGTTGCTACTTTCCAGATAAAAGTCCACTGCTAATATTTTTTGCTTCTTTCTGTGATCATTTATAATAGCTTAAAAGCATGGAAAAGAAACAGATTCCAATTTCACTGGGGCATTTGCTTCTTTAACACTGTCTTCTGGAGCATTTGCTTCTTTAACACATGACATTCATTGCTCAAGGATAGCCAGCAGATCCCCTTGTAGGGCTAGCAAATCTGCCACAGCACTTCATGGATTTCAGCAAAACAAACTAAAAAGAAGAGGACTTGACTGTGGACTGCAGTCCTTTCCCTCTGAGGAAGAACTGTTTAAACCAAAAGAAACAGAATGTCTCTTTGCCATCAAATACATTGATTCATCCATCTAATTGACCTGACTAGTATCTGACTCTGCTTCAGGAGGAGTCTTCCATTCACGGGCAAAAAATGAACTTGTATTATCAACACCTGCTTGTCTTTGTTGGGAAAGTCAATAGTTCTCTAGATTTTATGGATTTATTCAGCCAAATGTAGGTGTGCACATGTAGGCATCCACTTGTGACTTAGTCATCCGTTCTTCCTTTATGGTCAATAAAAGAAGACATTTCTCCTGCACTTTTCTTAATTTTAAACCAAATATCAAACAAAGTTCATCCTAATCATGCCCTGGAAGTGCCTGTTTGTTCCCGTTAACTCCTCAGAGAGGCAGAGTGACCAGTTTAGATAGATAGATAAAGAAATAAATGTCACTCCCTATCTTCAAGAGGGGCAAGAGGGAAGATCTGAGAAACCATGGGCTGTTGAGCCTCACCGTGATCCCTGGGAAGGTGATGGAACAAATAACCCTGGAAACTGTTTCCAAACATATTAATGACAGGAAGCTTACTTGGAGTAGTCACCATGGATTTATGAAGGGGAAATCATGCCTGACCAACCTGATAGCCTTCTACAATCAGATAATACTGACTCCTATACCATCTTCAAAGATAAACTGATGAAGTACTGACCAAGTAACAGGGCATAAAGAAGGCAGAGCCAGACTCTTCTCAGTTGTCCTTATTGAAAGGACGACAGGCAAACGGCACAAACTGATATGCAGGAAATTCCTCTTAAAACATAACAAAAACCTCTTTTACTATGACGGTGGTCAAACACTGGAACAGGCTGCCCAGACAGACTGTTGAACTTCAGTCCTTGGAGATGCTCAAGACCTGACTGGACACAGTCCTGGGCAATCTGTTCTAGTTGACTCAACTCTAGGCAGGGCGACTGGACTAGATGATTTTGGTGGGTTGACTTTGGTTGGCTGTTAGATGTCCACCCAGTCCTTCTCTCACTTCCCCTCCTCAACAGGACAGGGGGACAAAATAAGAAGAAAAGCTATTGGGTGGAGATAAAGACAGGGAGATTACTTACCAATTACTGTCATGGGCAAAACAGACTCGACTAGGAGAAAATTAATTTAATTTATTGCAAATTAAAATAGATTTGGGTAGTAAGAAACATAGACAAAAATTAAAACACCTTCACCTAAACCCACCTTCTGCTTCTGCTCCCTCCTTGGCTTCCTCCTCCTCTGCCTGGGCCACCTTCGGCCCTGCCGCAAACCTCTTTTCCCCCCGCTGGGCGCCCCCAGCTTGGCTGAGAGGCTCAGCTGTCCCCTCCCCAAAGAGGCCACCCGGCAGCCCCCCCCTGCCAATGCATGGGCACATAAATGCAATGATCTCCAGAGGTCCCTTCCAAACTTAACTGTTCCATGATTCAGCAGTTTTGTGGTATAGTAGTTGATACTGTGTATGGAGGTGCCACGTCCTTGCTGTCTGCTCCCTTATTATTATGGTTTACCTAGTGAGCCAGCATGTTGACCTCTTCTTCCTGCAGAACCCACAAGTTCCAGCAG
Source organism: Anarhynchus alexandrinus (assembly GCA_008711295.1). Taxonomy (NCBI): domain Eukaryota; kingdom Metazoa; phylum Chordata; class Aves; order Charadriiformes; family Charadriidae; genus Anarhynchus; species Anarhynchus alexandrinus. Next base: position 2,301,600 of record VUYV01000032.1, on the reverse strand, counting down.
ATACGCTTATGACCAGCTCACTGCATGTAGCTTACAAATCCTCAGCTGCTCTTGAAATGTAGATCATTTTCATTTGCTTGAGCCAGAGGCAAATTTATTTTCTCTCAAGTTTAAACCAAATCCTTCAATAAAATTTTCATTTTCATAACAGAAAATGAGAAAACAATTACCACTGTGCAGCTTTTTCTTGCTCTTACTTTTCTACTGTTTGCAAAAGTATTTGAAAATTCCTCTTCTTTCCCAATATACACTAGTAAAAAAATCTATGTTAATGTCAAGGCAGAAATGTCATTTTCTTTTCTCCCAGACAGCATGTTTTTGATTTACTAATCTACCAATGACTGACGCAAATTAAACTGTAAATTATAAAAGCAATGTGATAAGTTTTAAAAATCCAAAGATATCAAGCACATTAAAATATTGTTTGTTTGTTTGTTTATCCAAACCCAACATGCTACCAGAGGACAGCCAAATTCTGGGAATAGATTTCTGAGTCGTTCTCCAGGTTATTTGTTTCAGCTGCACTGTTGTGGAATCAAACCAATTCTCTCATTGACTGCAAGCTCTGCACCCAGTAGAGTTTTTAAGAAAAGAGTAACAAAGTGGGTGGCAATGCCTTGGATTCTTCCTGGCTGTGAACACATATTGTTTGGCTTCTTTTTTTAAAAATTGACTTCTGAAGTATCAGATTAAGACAATGATATCTGGAGGGTTTATCTGTCTAAAAGGTGTCGGCCATGAAGACACAAAGACACATTAGCATCACATAGACGTGACTGGGTTTGTGCATAGCATCATTGGTAGTATGTCTAAGAGAAAAAAGTTAGGGATAAAGTTGAGTATATGTGGGGCTAAACATAGTTTGTTCATGCCTGAAGTTAATATAGAATTTTCTCACTTCTCTGTAGAACAGACCACTGAGCAGGAGAGTTTACCTAGTTTTTAATTTACCAAAGTTTTTTTTTCTTCTCAAGGCCCAGAGCAAAGGCAGACTCCTATAAAGTGAAAAGAACTTGAAGAATTTCTTCTGTTTCATGATGCCCTCTCCAGGGAATCTGCCCTTGTCTCTACCATAGCCTACCTCATTTTGAGACCTGGGGCTTCCAGATGCTCAGAAAGACACATCAAGAAAAATATTAATTCCCATTGTGCCTGGGTAGAAAATAGCATCCTGTGTTCTCAGTAGCAAACCTGGCTGCATGGACCAGCCTCTGCAACCTCTCAGCTTCAGTACTGAGAGTCACGACAGCGATGAAAAGCTGCCTGCTAGAGCTTCAGCTGGTACAGACTGCAGGACCCCATCTCACTTTGTCTCATGGGTCACTTCCTCTACACAAATTTCTTCCCCTTTCCCAGCTTCCCGGTGGCTGCAGGGTCCATTGCAGTCTCCAGAGCAGAGTTTGTGCTTGACATTCCAGCAGGGCTTTTTGCTTCTGAGCAGTCACTTAGGCTAAAACAAAAACGAATTCCAAAGTGACAAGATAGCTCTAGACACACCAGTGAACTAGAAATAAGTGGAAAGGTCAGTAAAATATTCTTCTGCTGAATCAGAATGTCTGTTATTAAAGAGTACATGAAAGTGGAGCAATAGTTAATGCTTCGCTGTTGCACAATATATACTACTGAATTCCTTATCTCATTAGCACACTGAATAGACTTTTGAGGTAGGGATGCACCCAAAGCCCCATTCTCAGAAATAAAAAAGGAAAAGTGCAAATAAAAATGTCCCAAAACCTAAAGATGCAAAAGTTTCTCAGAAGTACTTTTATTTGTCTTTTAACTTTAGATCATAATCTTTAGAAGCAACATTTTGCAAATTTCCTGTGTCCTAGAAAGCATTATTAATGGAGCACTGAAATGTTCTTTTGAACATGCACCAGGTGCCAGACTTTTAAAATCAGATCATTTCAATTACTACTGCACTTCCCCATTTTTCTTACTACAGCACGGACATTATTTGAACAGACAATATTTTATGAAGTGACCCACTTAGAGACAATGCCATGCAATGTTTGAAGCTGGTATTCTGACCCGGCACAGACTTGCAAGTGTTGGTGTCTCTTCTAATAGCTCTCTACGTTTACTGAAATCACTTTGCAATGGAAATGGGCAAGAAAGGCAAGGCTGAATGTGATAAAATGCCTCTGTAAGCACAATACATAGCTCAGTATACTATTGCGCTCCATCCTTTAACACAAAAGTTAATGCTCCAGATGCTGTCAAAAGAACTGGGAAAAACAAGGCTAGAATGGTTTATTAGGAAAATTGCCCTAATGAGAGGGTGACTAAACCAGGACTTGGGTTTACTCTCCCTTTCTTGGTAGTTCTTAAGTCTTCCTAGAGGTACCCCTTCTTTGTGTCACACTTTCCCACCTGGAACATGCGGATCACAGCACAGTCCTATCCTCTGGAGCAATGACTACAAAGTCTTCAAAATCGGTAGTAATAATGGGATTGGGAAAATACCTATAACAATTAGGAAGGGGTTGGGGGCAGGGAGGGAGCAGGTATACTGTATTTACTCAGCAGGTGCTTTCCACCTTGCAGGAAGCAAGGGATTCTTCTGAGAAATCTTTAGCTGCCCTGCTGGAAGCACAACTGCTCCAATAATGTCTGAGGGTGACATTCAGGCTAGCTGCTGTCAGAAGCTCTGCTAGTTGCTTAGACAGCACTTGAGATATGAAAGATGCCCAAGCACTGAATCATGCTACAATTATAACAAGCTGCTGAGCTGTTCCAGAAAACATCTCAGTTTCAAACCATCAGTTTTTACATATTTGGAGTAAATTTTACTCTAACGAGCTTGTTCGTCTAACAGGCTGGAAAATCTAGTAGAAACTGCCAATTTGTACACATTTGCCACTAATAGGCTTCTCGGACACTGTGGAGCTTTCTACAGCTGTGTAGCCATTCCTGTGGCGTTGGAGTCACTCTCTGGGGGTGGACATTAGACCCATCACAGCCAGCCTCAAAATTATGGTTAGTGTTATGGGTTGTAGTGGCTAGCAAAATTGTCGATATCCAAAACTGCATTGTGCCAGGGCTGTCCAAAAACAGCCAGAAAGATGTCCCCTCTCTCAAAAAGCAACAATCTTCATGTATGGAATGAAAAGTCACCATCTGGTGTGTATCTGGCAGCATGCAGGAGGTGGACTAATAGAATCAGAGCCAGATCTTGGTGGATGAGTGTCAACAGTGAAAGGGCAGTGTGGGCACAGGCTCCAAGATACTGGAACAGATGAAAAATGTTATGAGACTTAGATTACTAATTAATTAATAATGTCTATTTTGGGTTCCTAAGAAGCTGCAGATCTCTTTTCATTCTCTACATTTGCTGTGTGGTTATATCTGTAAATGAAATCTGCTCAGTAGGGCCAGATCTGGTCTCTGGTTCTCTCTGGCATTCTCTGATCTGTGGCTAGAAGGTGGCTGCACAGCCGTGAGAATTTCCCAAGGTGGGTCCTGGTAGAATAGAAATAATGTTTCCTCAAACCCATGACAGAGTGCTACAAGTTATACAAAAATATATTTTTTTTCCTTTACGCAAGGTGAATTCTGTGTTTGCTGGTAGAAGAGAATGATTTGCTCAGTGATTTGATGCTTCCTGACTGTTTAGTTACTTGGTGTACTTAAACAGGATGAAATTTTCAACCAAGCTATTCCACTTCATTGCAAGGGGAAAAAAGTCTACAAAATAGGACTTTGCAAAGCAGTATTCTCTCCATTTTTGGCAGTTTCCATCCCAAGCCATTGGGGTCTCAGGAACTAATGCCAGCTATCACTGTAAAATGCTGTCCTCCTGCTGCTGCAGACAGGAAGCAGAAACAAAGGATGTTGCTCCCTTCTGCCTTTTGATAAGTAAAGGGTTATTTACCTAATTGTGCCTTTCCAATGGCAGGAAAAAAACAGGGGGAGGATGATCATATCACCTTCCTGGTAGTCCTTGACGAGAAGTCTAAGGTTTAACAACATTAGAAGGGTAACCCAAAGTCAGCAACCAGTTTATAAGTACATAGTCATTTATTGAACATGGGATCAATTTGATGACCCTAGAAATTATTGTCTTAGGATCTGTTTTTGGTAGTTTGATTAAACTTACTTAAGTATGACAAGAATGGAAATTAATAAAGCTAGTGTTCCAGAGGGGACTCTATAGTACTATATCATTTTTCAGCACAGCAGCAAAAGTACTTGCAATCTATCCATAAAGTCAATTAAAGCAAAATGCAAGACCTTCAATTGTTTTTTTTTATGTAGTTTATTTCTCTACATTGTGTTTGTGCTTTGGAACATCACTTTTTTCCCAGGTTTGTTAACTAAGTATGGTCAAAAAGCAAAAGCTAGATCTTGAAATTCCTCAGATGGCTTAGAGATAATGAGAGGTTTAAATGCATGTTCTTTTTAATCACCTTTTGAACTGTTAGAATTTAGGATTTTGATCCTTTTGAATTCAGTGTTTAATTTTTCCCACCGCAAACAAGAACTATAATTCTCAAGAATTCCCAGGACTCCAGGAGACAGGCCTGCTGTTACCCAGCGCCAAATAAGGTAAGAATACAAATGGTGTCAGGACTGTGGTGGGCAAACATTCCTACCAGTGGAGGATTCATGCCTCTGTAACCTGAGAATTGCAGACAAGAAATTTCTGGTGTCCCATGCTGCAGAAAAAGAGAATTTCACAGGATTCTAAACATTGAAAGAAAGTCATCCACATTCATAAGTGGCCCTTTTCACTTTCATTACCATTTTTTGCTTTATTTCTATATGAATGTGATTGTAAATAGTGAACACCTGTACCTTACATTGTATCCCTGTTTTTGTAGTATATTTGAGGAGATTTTAAAATTGCCGTTGGGTGAATCCTTGCTGGTATTAAGCCTTAGCTCTAAAGTGGTGCTGAGGAGTAGCTTAAAGCCTTAGTTTTATTGGGACCCTGGTTTTGTTCATTAGAACTGTGCATTAAAACCCACAGTTTTAATAGAAGCTTAGGAGTAAATTGCCATGTTTTTTCAAAACTGCTAAAGCTTAGTCTCTGCAAGGACTGCTTGTCCACAGCCTGACAGCTCTGCTTCTCAGATTGCTTTGGACTTGTCCATTTTCTCTCCTTCTTAGCATGATTGCTACACTGACAGCCACTCGGACATGCAGCTCCCATCGTTCTGTCACCTCTTTAGCCAGACAGCAAGCGTTAGCATCAGTCTCCGCACTGAAAGACTGATAGTGTGGCATCTTATTTTAACTCCGTAGGGAATACTAGGTAAAGGGGTTGCCTCTCGGTGTCATCTTGATTGTTCTCAGAGCCATTTCTGTAGAAGGAAAAGGTTTTTGATCCCCCTTTAGGATTTTCTGAGGTCAGATAGAATCCTGCAGCCTGGATTAAGACCGTGGACCTCCACCTGGGTTCTGCCATGAAGAAGAGATTTCAGCCTTCATTCTCCTAGTTTTAAAAGCCTTCAGGGAAACAGCATCAAAAGGAGTTTCCCATCACCCATAATAGCTGGTTTGAAACCTGTGTGTTTTGATTGGGGTCTTTATTCTGTATTTTCTCCATGGTGGTTCTATCTCTAAAGATTGATTTGGTATTTGACCACAGAGATGGTGAGCTCCACAGTCGGAAAATACAGGGGCATTACTGGGGCAGACTAATGTGGAGCCCTGCTCCTGTCTACCACTGTCCCATGCAATGTGTCTGTCCTTGCCTGTGCAGTCACTTGTCCCTGCACCCCTGTCCTTCCTTAATGGAATATTTGCAGTGGATTATCAGCAGAACTGCAGGAGGGTGGGGACCTATCGGTTTGCCCTTAAATAAAATCCTTAGTTTCAGTCTCAACTCTAAAACTGATGTTTTCTGGGGCCCTATTAAGATCCTTACTTCATTTGGATTGAATAAAATACCATAAGACTATTATATAGCAGAAAATACTGTGGGACTAGTGTGACAGTTCATTTGCATTTCCAAAACTCCTCATAGGAATTTTGCAAATATTCTTCATGGAAATTAAAAAAAAAATGCTATCAGAGAGGGTAAGGCATGCAGGATGAGGAATAGAAGTGTCAGAAAAGAGAAGCATCTTTCTCCTGAATTCCACATTAAAAACTCTTCTACACTTTACCAGCAATTCAACCTCAAGGGTTAGATGGCTTCTGTACTCTGCTGCTGTCTGTAGCAGTGACCATCACAGTGACACAAAATCATGGGTTTCTGTCCCTGTCTATAACATCTATAGCCTTTGCCAGTGAGTTTAAGCTATTTAGGGCACTCACAACCTCCTCTGGTGTGCTGATCTTGCTAGAGGAATTTTTTTTTTCCTGATAAAATCAACACAGCTGGCTATTTTATTAGCTGCTTTTACCATAAGGGCATGAGGCAACAGGACAGGAGATTGCAGAAGTCCCTGCTGAGAGGGGCCTTTGGGAGGTCCTGGGAAGTTGGGATCAGGACAAGTGATGCAAGAAATGTAGCCCCAATTCTTTCACTGTTCTCTTGGAGAGAAAGCAGTCTCCGACTCATTAGCCCTGGAAGTAACCATCTAATTTACATTACACATTATAATTTTCTTCCTATTTTTGATTCCTGCTTTCAACAGTCTGTTGTTTAGAAATATTTTTCCCTACTACATTCTGAAAGGGCTTAATTTGGAAGTTTTTACATATGTATATTCTTTGTCTGTACCAGATTCCCATTACAGACAAATATAGTGTCCTGTAAAGTCATCCAAAAAGCAATTCTTTTGATAAAGCATTCTGTAGTGTGTACTTACAAATACAGCTGGTTTAATTACCTCTTTAACTGTTTGACAGTCACAATATTCGTACAGAGCACTGGAAAACCACTCGTCTCACCTTCTTCCTTTAAACTACCTGAACAGTTCTAGTGAGAAAAGTAAAAGTTTGGAAACGTGATTTTCAGAGCTTTTAGCCAGAGAGCTTTTTAGAGGGTTAACCCATGTCTAAAAGAGAGTTAGAGATCACTGGAGGGATCCTCTGGGCGTAGCAGTCAGTGAGGGATAATTCTTGCCAATTCCCAGTGCTGGTAATCTGCTGACTGGAGGTTTGCACCCTGAGAAGAGCCATATCCTGGTTTGGTCTGGTTCAAGAGAACTAGCCAAAAATAGGGCCAAAAGACAGTGCCGTGCTAGAATGAGGCACGATGTCTTGCTCCTTGGCAGGTCTTGCAAGGAGCTTTGAAGCAGTATGGGCAAAAGCAGCTTGAGTTTAAAGCTTTTGTTTGTTGGTTTGTTATGTGTTTTCCAAAGAGAATGCTTTTCCTCTAAATAAACAGCATTTTGCTTTGCTAAGCTGAATTATCACAGGTTAAGTGCTGTTCTCCCTGGGGAGAGGTGGTGTACCAGGTTTTGAGTTAAACCCAAAGAGTGACAATAAATTGTGAGACCGGGAGTCACAGGACTAATCCTGAAGGGAAATATCACTTCTTAGGAATAATTCAGAAAAGGTGTGCAAACCCTGCATTCTGCATGGGCTCTCAGAGGGGCCAGGCGCTGCCCCCCCGCTCCGTGTGACAGGCACAGCAGAGCTCTGGGTGTAGGTCCAGCACCACCCTTGGCTTCACTGGAGCCAGCCCTGGAATCACGTTTCACAAAATCAAGCTTTAAATTTGAAAGACGACGATTACAGTCTTTATTCAAGCAAAAGATTTGAACATAAGCTGAACTGTAAGGGCACAGTTAGTCCACCCACTTCAGTGAACTGCATATACTTCAGCTTTACCTGCAGGTTTTATGCTAAGGAAAAAATGAACTTACCAAGCATTTTTATTTCCACAATGTCATTCCGTTTTCCAGTTCAGTGAAAAGAAAACATCCTGACTTAACAGAGACTTCCCCTGAACAAGCAATGCATAAAAGCAACACAAGGCTATACAGTGCACGGAAAATTATATTCTTCCATGCTGTACCTTCACTTTCTCTTTTCAACAATGACTGATGGGGTTTTGATTGAAGTTCAGTGGCTTGATATCAAAGACAGTAGATCAGAGAGAAATTATGACTGTGTATTAGTGGCTGGTTATTATTTAAAAACAAAGCCTAAAACATATTGGTTACCTCTTCATCAGACACACTCTAGTGGGTATTCTTTTATGATTGTTCCATTTTCTGTCTCACAAAACAATTTAAAGTTAAGCATAGCAGAGCTTATTCTGCTTAAGATATCAGGGGAATTTACATAATGACTAATTTAAAAGCAAACACACAAATTAACTACATTCACACGTAAAGGAATATGCTTCAAAAGTTAGCACATTTTTTGCTGGCTGGGATTCAGTGGATAATTAAAAAACCTCAACCCTCTTGCTGATCATCAATCCAGAAAACCTGTAAGTAGGTTTATAGAACAAAAGGTGAAGGCCCTGCTCTCGGCATCCTGTCTAGACAATGGGTTGACCTTATTTAAACTGGTGCACTGGGGGGCATCTCCTGGGACTTGAAGTCTCTGAAAGTGAAGGGGCTAATTGCTTGAGATCAAATCAGAGATGTGTGAATCATAGTGTCCAATAGAGACGGTGTCCAAAATTTGTATGTGGTTTGGGAATATTTTCAAAGAGAAAATAAAACTGAAGAACCTAGAAAGGAAGGCTGCTTAAATGGGCATCTGCAATTGCTGCCTCTGTTGCTCAAGCCTGCTTGTTCTTCTTTTGCTGCGCTAAAGAAATTTTTTTGCATAGTTGTGTTGTGAGCTGTATTGAGGAACTAAGGCTGTTGAAAGCTAAAACTTTGTTTCTTGGGTTGTTTTCCAGACAGTTCAGTTCCTCAATCTGATTCACTTTTGGACCACCAAAAGGTCTTGCATAGGCACTGCCTGAGGAATGATGCTGGGACAGGAAGGAACAGTAAAGCAGCTGAAGTGTAATTATCCCCGTACTGACCATTTAATATATCATTCATGCAATCCCATGCTGAGAAATATGTTTATTGAGAAATTTGATGCCTTCTTGTTTTTCAAGATGACAGATAAGTATTGTAATAAATTGCAGTAGGTTTTAATACCTCCCTCTCCCCAGCCCCAATGTAAAGACCAAAATGTTCAGTATAGTGCCAGGAAAAGTGGAGAGACTTAAAAAATTCTGTGAAAGTTACATCGTACCTCAATAGTTACCTAATTAACCTGCTTAATTTGATGAGATGAAAACTGTGATCAAATTTGCTGTCATCTAATTATGCTCTTTACACTAGTATTTTTGTAATAGTTGTTGTTTGCATGGCATTGTCCATTTAGTGCAAATTGTGGTCTTTTTTTGAAAAGCTCTGATTGTGGGAACATGTGTAAAATGATCTTCTTATGTTTTTCACTGTATCTTTCAGTCTGTGTTTCAAAATCAGCTGTAGATAATGATTGTAAGGAAAAATAAGTACTTATTATAAGGATTTGGATTTCCTGTAATTATTCTTTGCTGGATTTTGAGGTACATATAACCCTCTTGGTGAAAGCATGAGTCTTCATATGATCTATAGTACCACTGTGAAGATTAAATATAAATAGGAGAAGTAATAATCAAAAGCTTGACTTGAGGAAGGTCTGGATGTTTTGACTCAGCAAAAAGCTGCAGCACACAATTTGAAAATGGGATACATTTTAATATCCTGAAAAGTAATTTATTGCACAAAGCAAGCACTAAAGCAGTGTGTGTGTATATGTATGTATATGAAGGTACTCTGCTTATATCTGAAGTCTTGTAGCTATTTCAGATTAAGTTTTGAGAAAATCTGAGTGATTGTTTTAATCAGTATTTCTTGAGATAACATTATTCTCTATGGGTTAAGTGGTAACAGGAAAATTCTGAAAACACAGAAGTTTTGATTTTAGGCTACTAAACCTGATTTTGTGGCATAAATTCCATTAGTGTGGGATTGTGGATGAATTTAAATTTCTAAGGAAGTGCTTGTTCTAGACTTTTGCATTTTAGATTATTTTGAAGAAGTATCATCTCAGTTGGCATCTTCAATAATATTCTTTCTTTAAAATCACTTCTTTGAAAACCTGATCTTTACCTGGTGTTTATCATGTGCCTCCATGTTGCTGCCTTTTTGTACTTATATGCCTGTAATAAGAAATTTTTCTTACATGGGAGATTACTTCCTTCATAAGCAATGGTATTAGAATTAATGCCCACCCTCTGAGAAGTGAGACAGCCTCTGATTTCAAAGACTTCAGTTCAATTCCGTTCTCTGTCACAGACAGTGGGACTATTTGCCTCTGTAATCAGGTATTAGAGTACTCCCCTAGCCACTGCAATGGGAATACAACAGGATTAAAAAATCCACCCAATCCTCCTTTCAGGTTTTTGTTATCTAATTGAATAGGAGGTGGAGTGCTTCGGGACCAGAAAACAGGAAACTCATCTCTGCTTGCCTTAAAATAAAAACTCAGACCTGTTAGCAACAAAACACATGTCATTCAAAGACTCTTTCTTTCAGTGGGACACAGAGCGGCAGCTACTTGTGAAGCCCTGCCAGGCCTTTGTACCAGCTGGGATCGCTGCCTCTGTTCTCCCAGTTCCATTATGCTCCCTCTTTCTCAGCTCTGGCTGCTGCCTTGGCTTTGCCTGCCCTGGGGAAGACTTGTGTCATACGTTCTTGTGTCATTTACAGTGTAGCTGGACCCTTCCAGTGGCTGAAGTCCTTGAGGGATCTACGCCGCATGACTTGAAGCGTCCAACTGAGATGTTTAAATCTGAAAGCTTTTTTCTGTGTTAGCAGTCAGGGAGGAAAAGGAGCTCTTGCCTTTCCAGGCTTATTTAGGCACGCAAATTGAGCTCTTGGCTGAATTGCCCTCTCTCTCCATTGAGCACACAGGGAGCCTCATGAGACCTATGTCCTGCCTTAGGCATCTAACATCAGATGACTACAAATTGGCTTTGTGTGATATCATGACTACGGATTTTTTTCCTCTCCAGTTTTATTTATAGCTTTAATCATTTCAGCTATTGTTTGTGTAGTTTTTATGACCTCTCTCTTTGATAGCAAGATGCAATTTCAGGGTTTGTTTTACGTTGGCCATCTAGGCTAGTTTTCTTATCCTAATAATAATTCACATCAGGAGAGCCATCATCCACAGTTTCCAATCTGCTTTGCAGGCTGCTGTTAGGTACATCCTCCAAGGCCCCTATGAAGTAGGAAGGGAACCCATAAGACCAACACTGAGAAGATCCCACTGAAATTACCTACATCTGAGATGGAAAGTGTTGTCTGTTAAAGGAAAACACTGTGAAGCTACAATTTCACTGAAGTCCTGCCAACTTCACATCAGTGAAGTGAGAAGTGGGTTTAAACTGAGATTGCTGAGAAAGTAAAGTCACAGTCAAAGCTAATCTGGGGGAGTAGAATTAACCCTTCTTTGCTTATAGAAATACTGTGGGACCTTCACTGACTGGAGAGCCAGGACATCACAATTCTTGTTTGCTGGCTGGTCAGCAAATTGTCTGCAGACAGGATTTTATATATTTTACATGCCGATGCTGTCACCAACTTCCAGTCTTCTTGATGTTTCAAACCTGTATGAAATAAATCCCCCCATATTTCTTAGCATAGTGGAAAATTATCTAGTTTTATACACTGGCCATTTTTTAATGAGTTTTGTCCATGTGTTGTAGTTAATGTTTTCTGGATACAAGCCTGTAGTTTGTTTTCACGCACATGAAGCAGGCAAGTTAGCTTCACACAGTGAAGCTAAGCTGGTATCAGACATTAAGTGCAGCTCCTGAAATTAGTGACTATCAATACAGCCCATTGTCAGAAAACCCAAAGAGCAGCAAATGCCTAAACTGCTTGACATCAAAAAGGTGTTTATAACTAGAATTATCACTGATTTGTTGTTTTAATAGGGATTGTCTGTTCCAGGAGGGACTACCTTCTACTTTTGTGCTGTTGCCCTGCTATATAAAACAAGAACATCATTCTTCTTGAACGTTCTTCAGTCATTTTACTATCCTTGAGAAAGAGGAGCAGATTTGATGTGTTAAAAGCGATGTGTGATCCATATCATTACATTCTGGATAGGTTGCATTCAAATATTTTTATTTAAGGGCCAATTAGCTTCCTTTTTGTATAATAAGGGCTTATATCCTTTACGTTTTTGTGTTCCTAAAAGTATGCTTGCAAAAAAAAAGTACCCCCAGCTTCCAGTGCATTTGAAATGAAAATTAAAATTTATTATTTTCATGTATATTTGATTAAAATTTGAAGACTTTTAAATGGCTTCATGAAGTAGACTTCTGCTGAAATAGAAGGCAAGAAAAAAAAAGCTTCTTAGATGCAGCAGAAATATTTTGATGTTCCTACAGTTCATACTTTGTCTTTCATTTTTCCATTATTTTTAGAAAGTGTTCTCTGGCATATCGTTTCTAATTCTGTAATTATTAGAAGCACGTTTCTGTTCATATAAATCTTTAAGTAAAGAAGAATAAGTTAACTACCTTATTCTGATCACTGCCAGCTTTGGGGGCAGCATAGTCCCTACACCAGACCTTGTCCTTTAGCTCCATGAGACCAACCCAAAATTTGGAATATTTTAGAATCCATTAATTTATTACATTAAAATACCACAGCTTGACTTTGCTTCTATTTTTAAAAATCTTAACTGAAATAAGAGTTAGAAACGAAATATACAGTGTGAGACCTGCTCTGTTTCTTCAGAATTGAATCTGTTGATTGTAGTGATTACAGTAGATTTTGACTTCTCTCAAACCTATAGAATTAGTGTTTCAATATGAATAAGTGATAGATTTTATTTTCTTCTTATTAATTTTATTCTTTACTAAGTGTCAATGCCAACATGAGGTAGTTTGTAATGGCTACTAGTTTCATGATGTGATCTGCCAAATCTGATAATTTGTGATGGAGCTTTTAACAGCAAGTTCTGTCTGCAGTTCCCTTGAGGTATCTTTTTATGCCCCCAAATCCTGGCATTGTTCAAGAGAGAGGGTCATTTTCAAATAGTGTTCAGCTTCAAAGTTGTATTTTAAAACTGCCAAAACTATATTTGATATTTCAATATGTTGATTTTTTTAATGAGATTTTTTTTCTCTCTTTTTTTTTTTTTGGTCAAAATGACAGAAATAATGTTTTATGGTTTTAATATAATGAGGGCGAAGTTGAAACAAGACATGCCTGATTGAAGCTAGCTGTCAACCTTTTTAAAATTTCTAATTTGCAAAAGTTCCATGGTCTTGAATTTCATTATCAGTGTGTGATGGGAAAAAATATCAGGATCTCAACAATCAATTACAAGATGAGAAAAACAGCTAACCTGTCAGATAGTGGGTTGAGCTGACAAGGTTAGAAGCTAGGAAAAGCTGACTGGTTGGGGGTTGTTGATTAAATATACTTAATCTATGAAAGGACAACAAATGTGTGATGTTATCATGGCATTTTTATATACTCTCTTTTAAAGGAGAACTGTAGTTTAATAAGATCTTAATTTCAACAACAAGCAGTGAAATCCTCCTCTCCTTCTTCCCTTCCTAAATTTACAGGAGTTAAATAAAACTAGAGCATTTCTTTGAACATTTTAAAGATTTTACTACTCTTGGACTGCCTGCATGCTTGCTTTTATTAATATTTTATCCCGCCTCTTCCCTTGAATTACATTTTTTGTGGCAATGCTTTAATTAAAGGAAGCTAAGAAGCAGAAGAATTGTTCTTCAAATCTTCAATTGAAATAAAACTGCTTTTGGTGCTGTCAACTTGAGACTGGATGGTTTACTCTTGGGGTTTAATTTATATCAATTATAATGACCATCCTGGGAGTATAACATGGATAAACGTTAAGCAGAAAATAACTGCTATGATTTTTCATACACAGGTGTGTATAGTTTGCAGGGTCTTTAATAGTGGGTAGCTAAACAGATATTAATATTGTGTGATAACAGCCACCTATTTGACTCGGGTTGCAACATGCCATCCTTACTAACTCCTGTATGTCCTTCTTGCATGAGAGTAAAATGAAGGGAACATAAATATATCTGACAAAGTCATCAGGGATTAGAAAACAGAATCCAGCAATAAATATGGTAATTAGGCAATTTGAGACTTAAAGCACAGGGTTCTTTGAAAATGCAATTTCAGGACTGAGAACCAGCACTGAAATTTTCACCATTAAGGAGAATTATGATAGAACTGAAACTTTTTAATGACATTTAAACATTTTTTATTGGGAATTTAATAACTTTTCTGCTCATGCTAGGGAAATTTTAATGATGAAGCTATGTAAAGAGAGTTTTCTGTGCACACCAGTCCTCCCTACTCCGTCTGATCTCCAGCAGCTGAATTTGGACTCCTCCAACATTGTTCTTTCTATTGCAGTATGATGATGGCGGACTACTTAGTTAGCAATGAGAATGTGGAGTTTCTTGATTAAAAGTAATTTTGGACAGATAACACTATAACTAATTTCATGGATTTGATAACTTTAAATGATTTGCCATTTTACAGTATTATGTTCCTCATTAATATCTACATACATTTTTGTGGATAGTGTTTTCCATTATGATAACATTAATAAAGCTAACAGTCTGAGAGTTTGTAGGTCGGTATTTCCTATTAAAGAAGTATGATGACTTTTTAAAACAGAGGTTGAATAACCAAAGTTGCCAAGTCTAAATGCATGGTAACAGCAAAAGATTCTTTTCATCTTTTCATCCATGACGTTTTTCTGCCATGTCACTGTATTCCTTCCTGCTCTCCAGTCTGCCATCAGCTGCAGAACGGCTCCTCAGCCCGTGGGGAAATCTCTTGGTCTTTCAAGCAATGGCAAAACTCAAATAGGAAACCTGCGCATGGCACCTTTGGGGAATGCATGATGGTAATTTGGTCTTGGTGATGAAGCATAAATTCTCTGGCACGCTTGTGAGAACCATACCAACTGTAATTGCAGACTTATATCCTTTCAATACTCCAGAGTATGAAGGGGCAGCGGAGCCTTTTTCAACAGTATCTGCAACAGCATTATGCTTAATTAGGACCCATTACAGATGACTAATAAAAACATAACTAAGCAAGCCTCATTGTAACTTGCAAAATTATTAAAACTAGCCTTGAAAGTTGAGACAGAGGGAGGCCTGGTGGGTAATGATCTGTGCCGTGCATCAGTTGCATTTCCCCTGAGTTTGGCTAAACATAGTGTGAGGTCCTCCATCCTGGGGAGCACTTGCGCTCAGCTTGGCCGGGCAGCTATCATCCCACACAACCACCTTGTTTTTGCAAGACCCTCTGCCTCATATGCGAAATGCAGGTGTTACGGTATAAAACGTACATAAGTACAGGTGAGGTGTGCTGTGCTGCTGTTGAAACTGTGCAATTAAAGATGAGCACTATGAACTGCATCCTAGACCCTAAATCTGTACACAGAAAAGACACAGGTACTCAACCAAACAGCTCAGGCAGTTTTGAACCCTTTTGCCAGAGGCAGGGTAATCAAATTATCTGTCTCCCTGAGATATCTTTTCCTCCCATCTGGTTGCAGTGCAGGAGTGTGACAGTGTGCTCCACTGCCAACCCTTTATCTCCCATAACCCTGCCCAAGTGGCAACCACCTGTGGTGGTCACAACGAGTGCATCTAGTCGTGATGGTTCCATCTGGCTCAACGTGTTTTCAGGGAGACAGATAACACCACAATAGCCAAGGGCTAACTTGAGCAATGTGCCCACCGAACCTCAATACTGGTACTGTGGCTGAAATGCAAACATGACTATAAGTCAATGATCTTGGGCCTTGGGCAACCTGGTCTAGTGGGAGGTGTCCCTGCCTATGGCAGGGGGGTTGGAACTTGATGATCTTCAAGGTCCTTTCCAACCTAAACCATTCTATGATTCTATGATCTTACCCCCATAAATAGTGAGCAGCCCAGAAGCCCTTTGAGCTCTCCTGCACAGCAGCAGGCTGCACGCCAGGATCTCCCCTTGAGTAGAGACGCCTCTCAAGGTAATTTCTCAAGATTCAGAAATTCCTTGCCGCAACAGACCCTCGGTAAGTGACTAACAGCATGCTAAACTTTGAAAACTTAGCTAAGTATATAAAGGATTGATGGCACATATATAATCCTTTAGACGTAAACCATTGACCAAGTCTGGGACTAGGATTGCATACAGCTACACCTAGAGTCCTCTCTGAGAAGGAGTTTAGAAAGGAAGGGGGTCCTCTCTGAACCTCATCACCCAATGGGAAAGTGTCCCTGACAGTTCTGTTTGACCCTGTCCTCTGTGCAGTAAATAACCAAGTGTGCCTTACCATTGAATCTTGTTAAAACACTGTTGCATTTACTATCAAACTTTGTTAAATCCCTGTTTTATATCATAAATGCGTCACTGCTTCCCTACGAGTGAAGTGCATCACTCCATTCGCGACAAGGAGATGGGATGGAGAGAATTATGTGCTGGTAACAGTTAATGAATACTTTGTGTATGCCTCACAGAACAGCCCCTCCTGGATTTTTAAATCTCTTCTGTGTCACTTCAGCTCCCCAGACTGATCAGTATCTCTCAGACAAGGCTTTGTCATCGGATTGCGGCCAAAGCATATTTTGGCGTACGCAATACTAACAATCTGCCACTCTGCGGATAAATAAACATTTGCATCATTGTGTGTTTAAAAACTAATCCTGAAAGGCATTAGCTTGCATTTGCAAATGTCCTCAGTGCCAGTCTGGGTATTCCCGGTGTCCTCAAGACGGTTTTATGCTGAGCTCCCTTTCCTGGCATTTCACAGCGTGCATGATTTCTGTCGGAGCACCATGTGATACTCTCTCTTCTTTTGCTGCTTTTTTTTTTTTTTAACATTTAAAATCCAAAACTGAACTATGTCTGTGTCATTCAGCTATCTTTGCTGTCGCTGCTTTTGTGCAAAGTCAACACCAAGTTAATAATATTCCCAACTGGACAGCAAATCTACAGTCTACCTGATATTTTTGGATTGTTCTTTTACTTTAAAGTGCAATCCAAAGCAGGTGGAACAATACAGTGATGAGAGAAGCATTTTTGTTTTGTGTACATTTATATACATTGCACCATTACAACTTTCAAAGGGGCAAACTTGGCTTTTCCGTTAAAAGGGGTTATTGACCTAGACACCTCGAAACCTTCCAAAACCCTAAATAAACCCATATCCATTTCCAGCCTGAGCTGATGCATGAGGTTTTCCTTGAAATCATGGTGCCTTGTTTTGTTGTTTCTAAGTAAATTTTTTATAGTAATGACAACAAACCCAGAGAGGAGGGGAGCAGCATCAATCCCGGAACACATTCAGCTTGCTGGAATAAATCCTCATAAGCTGGTAGCACTGTGATCTTGTGTTGCTTTTTGTCCCTCGATTTTAGCAGCACTGCGGTTTGGATTGCCATATCCTACTGTCTCTGTGAGACTGCAGGTTCATAAACCAGTGAATGAATTATATTCACCCATTTGTTTAGTTTTATCGTCTGTGGCAGATATCATAAGGAAAATAACTTTGTGTAATAAGGAATCCATGGCTGATGCTGTGTCAGTTGGAAATCATATAAGTCATGGCTGGTCCTTGGTTTGCTGTGTGTGTAACCAAGCCCAGTTCGGTGTAAATAATTCACACAAATGCACCTGATTTGTGGTATTTCTGCAGCTGGGAACTGCTGCCACATTTTATGACTGTTTCCTTGTTCTTGGTGCTTCCTAACTGCTTTCCCCCCGCCCCCATCTCTGATGCTGCTGGTTCCTATTTGCCCTCTGACCACACATCTGCAGATGCTTCCCGGCCATAGGTGACAGCAGGAGCTGCTGCAGGAACCAAGCACACATGTCCCCAGCCAGGTCCCCTTGCCCCAGCCTTCCAGTGGAGTCAGACCCAGGTGCAGATGCCTTCTCCATGTGGCTGCACTTGTGTTTTTCAGAAAGGGCTCTGCATTGGCTTCGTGGGACAGCAGGAGTGGTCACAACCAGTCTCTGCAGAGACCCCGCTGGAGCAGAGACCCAGCCTGCAGCCCGGGGAGGGCCCCAGGCCGCAGCGGGGAGGTGGGTATTTCCTGCAGGAGCTGTGGCCGTGGAGAGCCCCGGCGGGAGCAGGTTGTCCCTGAAGGACTGCAGCCCGGGGCAGGGCCCATGCAACCGCTCTCTTCCCTATTGCATGCACAGGTTACTTTTGTCTGTTGAATGCCTGAGAATAATCAGTGGTGACCAGTTACTGTAGAGCCTGTGATGCCCCCAGTGGGCACCCCTAGTAGCATTTGGGACAGTTATTTCTCTTCTGGATCATTCTCAACACACGTACATATCACACTAATGAAAGGGAGAAAAAAAGTATTTTAGGGAGAAGTCTGAAGTTTGGGAAAAGTCTCAGAAATATTTTGAAGTTTTTAGTTTCCATTTGGAACATTTTTATTCTACTTAATGTTACTTAATTACCTAATAACCGTCTTTTCATTCAAGGCCAGATTGGATGGAGCCTTGGGCAACTTGGTCTAGTGGGAGGTGTCCCTGCCCGTGGCAGGGGGCTTGGAACTAGGTGATCTTTAAGGTCCCTTCTAACCCAAACCGCTCTATGATTCTATGATTTTCATCCTTAGAGCCAACCGAGCTGGGGCAATAGCATGAAATACACAACAGTCTGAACAGGAGGTCAGGAGTTCGGCCATTATACACTGGGAAAGGTAAGTGCATTGGGGGCATTTGAACTGGCTTGTTTACACAGTTTTGACTCCCTGAACAGGATTTAATGTGAATACATGTTCCTATTTGACCCCTGCATACTGGACCTGAAAAGAGGTTGTAACAAAGCTGGCATTGTTCTCTTTTCCCAAGTAATAAGTGATAGGACGAGAAGAAACAAAGTCAAGTTGCACCAGGGGAGATTTAGACTGGATATGAGGAAAAATTTCTTCACCGAAAGGGTTGCCAAGCATTGGAACAGGCTGCCCGGGGGAGTGGTTGGGTCACCATCTCTGGAGGTATTTAAAAGACGTGTGGATGTGGTGTTGCGGGACATGGTTTAGTGGTGGACTTGGCAGTGTTAGGTTTACGGTTGGACTCCATGATCTGAAGGGTCTTTTCCAAGCTAAATGATTCTGTGATTCTATGACATAGTGCCATGACTTTGCTATTGAGGGCTGGCTCAGTGCTGGAAAGCCAAGCCTCAAACTCTAATACTCAGGCTCTAAAGACATGAAAAATTTATGTGCTAATACAATGTATTTTACAGCAGTTCTCGGAATATGCGAGCTTGGAAGCATGGTAGCCTGCCTGGAGGCCAGTATCCCTTTTAGTTCATATAATGTAATTAACCCTGCGCATTTTGTTGGTCTCCAGGCAGTGCTCTAGCTGTTTATCATGAGGAGAATAACACTATCTCTTTTGACCAAGCCCAAATCATCCAAGATTTTATAAGCTAAGACCAACATCTTGGTTTCTAACTGGAAGGTAAATGGCAAGCAGTGAGGGCTGTGGATTTCTAATCTTACCGTGTCCCCGGTGAACCACTACATTTAATAATCAAGCTGCATTCTGCCTTCGCTCCAGTGCCTGAGCGGTCCCAGAGCAGGGCCCCGTGCGGAGCGTATTTCAGCAACCTCACTAATTTAGTTAAAATGGTGGAGGAGCTGGTCAGTTAAAAAAAAGAATACCCACAACACATATTGCTGTATATGATTTGGATGTTAAGGATGGGATTAGAATTTACAACAGTTAAGGCTCTTCAATACATTTGCATATGTTATGCAAATGTCCTTGAAAATATATTGACATATATTAAACACGTGAACTCTGTAATTTGTGGTACAGTCTCTTACACCGGGGGAGTTTTTATATGGAAGCTAGTTAAGTTTAGCTTGAAAATGTGCATGGTAGATGTTTATATAATTAGCCAGACACACAAACTGCAAGGCTAATTATTTTAATTGATTAATTTCAGTGGTGTAGACCAATTCTTAGTGTAATTACTTGACAAATCTTAATTGATTAGTTTACTTTTTTTGAAGGCATTATTAAAGCTGCCATTCCCTGGGGGGATCTTCATTTCCAAGAGAAATGTATGTCATATATAGCTAATGTCCCAGGCACTGGCGCAGTGCACGCTGTTCAGGGACAAAGCGCTGCCAGCCCAGAGAGGTTTTCTCACCAGCCAGTGCTAAAGGTGTTCAGCTGAACGGTGTGGAAAACAGCTGCTCCTGCAGTGAGTAATTCTCAAACATCCAAGTGCCCGTCTGGGCCTGGAAATGGCTGAGGAAAGAGCAGGAGCCGCTGCCGCGCGGGTACGTGTGCGGAGGATGTGGTAGCAGGGAAGGCAAAAGCTGTATTTTCTGCGTAGGAGCAGCCTGAGCTGCATAACTTTACTTAAAATGTAAGGTTGTGGGGAGCTTCACCAAGGAAACAATACTTTTTCCCAGCAAAGTCAACAGAAAAATATTCCAACTATTTCAGTGGTGGCAGCGTTATGCCTGAAATCTCTGGGTCATGGCTGCACATCTTTATAAAATAACACTGTATATCTGCTCTGAGAGCGTTTGTGCGTGTGTGCACATACACTAGTTCAAACTTCCCGAGGCAGAATATTAAAGTTTCTGTTTTGTATTTTCTGTGGTCGTATTAGTTCCAAGTTATTTTATATCTTTAAAACGAATTGTTCTAAAAGCATAGAGCTCAAAAGGCAGTGCTACGCAGGAAGGTACATGCTTTGTTCACAGTGGTTTTATTGTTCGTGAGACGGGCTCATGGATCAAAAGTTGTGAACCTGTTAATTTAATTCACTCCACCACAACCTTCCTACCACAATGCAACACTCTTGTCCCAAATGCAAAGGCCTTACAAAAAGGAAATTAACATTAGGAAATATATTTATTTCTTTTTTGATTCTCAGAAGTATCAGGATAATTTTCACTGAAAACCAGGGAGAAAAAATCGATTGGAGGCAAGAAGCAAGCATGAAATGCTTTAGCCCAAGTGGATAAAATGAGATATAAACGACTAAAAAGAGACACTTATCATGGAAAACATTAAGCAACCTTATCTCTCTGTGTTGCTAGCAGCTCCATCTGTTTTATACAGTAAAAATACTGAAACCAGAAAAGCAAACACAGCAACAATCAACTTTATTTATTGAAATAAAGATGCATAAAACAACACTCCTATATCAAAATGTCCTAGAGGAAGAAAACCAATCTCACCAGGCAAGGTTTCCCAGCACTGAAAGAACTACGAAGGGAGTTGCTGGAGGCAAAGAGTTGCTGTTTAGTAGGAAGTGATACACCCGGAGATACAGGGGACAGAGGATTTCTAACACAACAGAGGCTTTCTATAAAATATTCCGGTTTGCATTTTCTATGGCAGTATTAGAGAACCCGGTGATTATATTCTCTTTTCCTGAAATGAGCTGTTCTAAAAGTATTCTGGTCAAAGTGATTTGCCCTTTTCCTAGGAGATTATAAAGTAGGAATCTATTTTGATGGTTAATCATTAAATGGAGTCCTTTCCATTTTCAGGAACAGAACGTTTCCTAAACGAAATGGTGACTGAAATGAAATGCTATGTATTCAAGCAACCTTGGCCTGCAAACAAGCTGACAGTTATGTAAGCAATGGCAGATGCGAATCAGGTACTGTCTGAATAAGCAACTGGGACCATTTTGTTTGCAAATAGTGAAATGGCACCAATGGCACCTTAAGGAAACAGGTCACTGCTTCTGTGCAGGATGTTATCATCTGAGTTATCTAAAATATGGTTTCTGCTGTGCTTGTTGCAGATGACAACATTTTTTTGTTCTATGCATTCCTAGACAACTTACCTTAATTGGAAGTCCACTTAATGATGTCAATAATTATACGAAAGTCTAATTTTTTGTTTTCCTGGAAAGAAGGAGTAGACACTTTAGGTGAACAGACTGATTCATTCTCCAGCATTGTTGAAATGAGGCTGCAGAAAGTGTAATAAGCACTGATACTTCCATTTGCAGCATCTATCGCGAATTCCCTAAATCAAGGATTTAAATCAAATCAAAACTTTGCCCAAAGCAAAAATCAGTCCTACAGACACAAATACCTGACTGCATTTGATTCAGGCAACTGCCCATCTTCTGCTCAAATACAAGAATCATCTTCTTCCTGCTAAGCAGTTCCTTTCACAGCCAGACATTATCTGTGGTTTTTATAGAATACTGTACATAGTTATGCTAAAGTTTATAGCCATCTGCTTAGCTGAAGCAAATTTTATAATTTTTCTGGAAATATACACCCAAAAAAAATGTATGTGACTTAAGAGTTTGCAGGACTAGCGCTCACATGTCAATGTTTGCATCATTGTCCAGAAAGTTTTTAAAAAGAGCCCGTGAAATGATCTAAGTTCCAGTATAACACACCAGGATATGCTGAATTGCTTAGCAGCATCACCAGGTGTGGCTGGTGTGTGTGGATATGTATGTGTTTGCGTGCGTAGGGAGCAATTTCTATTAAATTAAAAACAGGAAATAACAATGGTCAAGGCTCTGCTCCACCGAACAGCTGACTAACCCTGATAACCCTGCTGATGACTCTACTAAGTTTCCACGTAGAACCCAGGTGCAACCTTGCAATCAAGCATCAGCTCCCCACACCTGTGGGATGTGTCCGTGAAGACATTCTGTGCTTCCTCTAGTGCTCTGGCACTGGCCCATGGCCATCATGCAAAGGCCTCAAACACCATGTTGCAAATGAACTCCAACCTGATTTCCCTGTAATGCGATCACAGCTTGAAGAGGCTCTCAGGCTACCTCGGTGCTCGTAAACGAAACAGCATCATGGCACAGGGCTGTGCTCCCTCCCGCAGATACCCACACTGCTAAATGATTAGCATGCTCCTTAGCATGAGTTTGGCCCATGCCAATTAGTAGTTGCCCACAGATTGCTCTGGCATGGTTTGGGACCAACACAGAGCAGCTGTTGTGGGCTTGAACATCTTGTGCTGGGGCCAGGGGCTCAGAGTGGGGGAATCAGCTCTATGGATATAAACTCCATCACACCGCTTACTGTACTTACTCGGGCCAGAGAACCGTCCCTAGCCTGTTTTATTTAGAGACACCATCTGAAAAATATGAGGCCAGCTTTTGACATGCAAATCTGCATCACTAAGCCTCGAAACTTTAAAACTTACTTTAAACAAGAAAGTTGGGGGGTTGCTCCCATAATATTACCCCTCCTCACCAGCATGAATTAATCCAAATGAACACTTACCTTCCTTCACATCAACACTTGGGCTGCGCTCGCTCCAGTCATAATTCAAGGAACCATTCTGTATTTTGGAATGAACACAGCTAATGAACTAGCTTTGTTGCCAGGGTTTCATTAATCATTTTCAGCTCTAGGAAGATACTGGGAAATGTGAACGTGCCGTGTTGCTCAAAAAGTCTTTACACGCATAGAATTGAGTGCACTGTTTGTGTCAAGTACTGTGGTTGGTCTCCGGCAGCAAAGATCTGTCTGAGCTTGCACGGGTCATGGAGGTTGTTGAAACCATCAGCTGTTCGCCCCATTTCAAATGTGAAGGCACATTTGTCTCATGTCTGACTGTTATGCCTGAGCTCTGCAGATAACCCCTCCGCCCTGGCTTGAAGATTTTGGATGATGTGTTTGATGGTTTTTTGTTTTCTTTTCCCAGCTATCATTGATGCCTGGACACCATAAAAGAGTGAACCAAAGTTTTCCTGTGAGATTGGTGCTCCATATAAATCTTCCAGGAGTTGATTTGATTGAATAATTTACATATACCTATGTATAGCAAAGTGTAGGTTCATAGGGATTGGTTTAAACTTGCCTTGTGCATCCATATCAGAGGGAAATATTCCTTCAGATGTTGATGAACCAGTGGTGATAATTTAATAGAAGTAACTTTTCTGTGGTGGGAATGAGGCAGGCAGAGAACTGACGCTTGTGACTTTACCCCCTTGTTGAACCTGTAGTGAGGTGCCTGAGCAGAAACATCTCCAGCACGGAGAAGTGCACGGGATCCTGTCCATCTGTGATCAGGATAATCTTAAATCGAGTAAAATTTTAATGAATATTCCCTGTTTCACTGGAAAATTTCAGGTTCTTATGATACCCCAGTGGTATGAATCCCACTTAGCATTTGCACAGGCAGGGTCCCTCACCCCAGTTATCACATTCACCCAACTACATTTTTAGAATTTTTGGCATTTACCTTCCATTTCAAGGAAACCTTCAATTAGGGAGGTTTACGGACTTGTATTTTTGTAATTCTCACAGAGGTGTATGGTCTTGAGTTACTCTGCTCATGAACTCTCCAGGATTGGTACCTGGAAAAGATTCATAAATGGCTTTCTTCCATTTCCACTGGGTTTAACTTTAATTTCTTGAGGACACCATTAACAGATACAGTATAATTTTGGCTTTTCTGTTGTGATGGGATGAACACCAACACATTTGCATGGATAGCTTCCACCTGGGTAGGAAGAAGCCTGTTTATAGGTGCCTGGTTCAGCCTGGTGATGCTGCTATGAATGTTTACTAGTGAGAGAAACTGCAGCTCCTGTAGAGGCTCCATTAGAACTAATTAGTTCCACCACTGCTTGGTTAGTTGCAGTTGCTTTTATGTACAATATAGGGTACACTGACACCTCTGTCTTTCCTCCTACAAAAAAAAAAAAACAACAACAAAAACCAACCCCGACTTTTTTCCTTTCCCTGTGTTCTCTGAGGGTGGAGACCACCCTGAAGGCAGATGCTAGTTCGCATTTGCCAGCCATGGTCCTGTTCTTGACACTGATGTGATACTTGTAGGTAATTCACATTTACAAGTTAATATAAAATGAACTTTTGCACTGGAGACAGAAGACCCCAGGGCAGGACTCATAATCTTCAGATCTGGCTTTATGTTTTGCTTTGTTTATTGAGTCAGTTTCTGTGTCCCTGAATTCTGACTGCTGCTTCTGTCATTGCTAATCCAACATCTTTTGGTCAAGTTCTGTTTCCCTGTCACACAAAGCCTTTGAAGTCTTTCATCACTAATATTGTACAGCTGCACTGAAGCATGGTCTCCAAGACATTTCTAAATACATGTTCATTTTGCTTTTTAGCTGCTGTATTAATCTCCTGTTTAACTTCCTTTTTCTATTACGAAATTTGAAGATGTCTACAATGCTGCCTAGCTTTGGGCACGCAGTACACTGCTGAGATCTTTTACCGTAGATGTATGGTTCCTGGTTTCTGAGTTTGCAACAAGGCACTTCATAGGGCGTTAACTTTTACTGCCACAGATAGTGAAGAAAATTACTTTCTGTTTATCTTTATCTATAATCTTATTTGTGAGAAAATAGTGGCTCAACCTTTTTAACCTTCTGAACTTCTGTATGCTTTCAGACAGCTACTATGTTTCACTGTCTGTCTTCTTTCTAATCAACCTGTTCATGAAGTGTTATCTTCTGTTCCCAAACAGAATTTCATTCCTCAAATTACTGGGACTGAATGCAAAATAGATAATATTTAGTCTTTGTCTGTAGGAGTAACAAACAGAGTACTCATCTATCACTGGTCAAAGCGAGTGCTGGATGTGCAACATGAGTGTTTCTTTTAAACAATGGATTTAGTTTGGGGAATGTGAAATATCTGTTATTTTCTTTTCACTCTGAACTTCTGCTTGAGCTCACGGTAAGTCCATCATCTTCACAGACTGAATGATGGAAATAACAGTAAAAATGCAAAAAAAAAAGGCATTGCTGCTCATATAGAGAATTTATAGTAGGCTATAGTTGGGCTAATCTTTTTTAGTGTCCAGCTTTTGTTAACCTGTTTGGCCACTCTGTTTATATAGTTATACATAAATGTTAACTAATGCTGCACCACGTTGTTGTGGCTTGTGTACATCATAGTATGTCATAGACCAGATGCTTTACAGATGTAAATCAAGAGAGATTCAGTGGCATCTACAGAGCAGTATTTGTTTATTAATCAATCTATCAACTGGAGATCTGTCACTTTATAAATAGAGGTACATTCACACATAAAAGAACTACAGATAACCCTACACATCTTATACGTCTATGGTCATTGAGTTGTCAAGTTCCTTACACTTGAAAAGGAGAGTTGATAGATGAGGTATGATGAGTGTCCACGTGATTATGTGGAACAGTGCTTTTATTTTACAATTGACAGCACAGATCAACGAATTCAGCCAAGGCTGTGCTCCACAAAAAGTTCAATCCTTACAGGGGATGTGTGTATCTATATTATATTTTATTATGCGTGTGTGTGTGCATGCAGATGCATGCATGCAAAAGTGTCTTTTCAGTGATGGTATGCGTACATGTACATGCGTGCTATGCAATATATGCATAATATTGATTGAAGTATCAGCTTCCCATACAGCAGAACTGGGAACATGAACAGGAGCAGCAAAATGTGTGAAAGCAGCTGCCTCCAAAGAATCCCTTGCCTCTCCTGACTGCAGGTTGCCAGTGTTTCCTAGAGACTGCACAAGCTACCAGGCTGTGCATTATTAAAGAGGAAGGCACATAAATCCCTCATGAGGATTCAAAACGAATGCGCTCTTTAAAGAGAGAGGTTGATGATGCCTATGCCTGAATGTGTTATAAAACTCTGCATGTGTTGAAACCTGGCACTTTTCCGTGCCAGCACAGTACATGCATTGAGCAGTCATTCAATGCCTCAAAAACATCTGTGGCAAAGATACCTCATTCAATGTAATCCTTCACCTTGCCAGGATTTTTGCAAGGCATTTAATGTTAAAGACAATGTGCCCTTCAGCTTCCTTCCTGAAACCATCGGCCAGCTCTACCAAATACTCCAACGCACATATTTACTGGAGGATATCCACTATAATGTAGAGTACATGACCAAAAATACTGTAAGAATCCTGATCATCCACACAAAGCAAATAGGGACTTGTTAGGAGTCTTTAGCATTTGTCATATGCAAGGATATTCATGGGTACTCCCCCAGGCTATGTATGGAGGTGGAGGAGGTGAGACTGGGGCACTGAATTTAAAGCTGCCCAGCAAAGCACGTGCACGGCAGCCTGCTACAGTCACAGCTATAGCTTAGCAGCCCTCTTTTATGGTGCTGTTTAACATGCTGCTGAGAAAATTGCATAGCCATTTTGAGTCTGCCAGAACCCAAACTTTACCTTCAGGGCTGAGAAGTTTCCTGACTTACAGGATCTGTTTGCGGCTAGTGTCATTGCTCTTCATGTGCGGGTGCAATTACAAAGGTGTTTTCCGCCTGGCAGTTACCAAGACAGTGGTTCCGCTGACTAATCGGTGAGTTTCTGAAATTGTTTTTTTTGTACATTTTGTGCTTGGAGATTAAGCTGAGCAGAATGACAGCCCTTGATCTGCTCTCTGTTCAACATGAGGGAGGCAAATTAACACAGACGTGGGTGGAAGAATCAAGAACTGAAGTCTAAATCAAGAGGAAAGGCGGGTTTTGAGATGGGCTGATAACAAGTGATACAGCAGGTTATGAGCAGTTAGGGAAGGAGGATGAAGTAGCACAAGAAAGGCCATCTCACATTGGTCGGTGACAGCCTATATTTTTTTATTTTGGCTTCTCATGACCACCACTCGCTGCTGCCTTGCTGGGACATCTCAGAACAGACATCCAATTCACTATCTACACTCCTAGATTCGATGTCTTAAAGCCACTGAGCACCACTGCGTGTCATATCATGTTTATGTGCTGGACTAAACATCTCCGTGCCTCCTAGAAACTGATTTACAGAGGGAGAAGAAAAAAGTTCATCAGCATTGCAAAGGTGCTAATGGGCTACAGCAATAAATAAATATCAATAGAGTGAAAGTGGATCAACTCTGGACAGAATGAAATACTCCAGCAAAGAGTTTAAAACATTAATAAAGACAGAGGGAAACAGATGAAACCAGCTTTATGGAGTGAGGGAGTTAACAGAGAAGTAACTCACTAGTGACACAGAGATAAGCCACTTAGGCTGTCAGCTCATGATGTATTCATCAAGCCATCTCAGCTTAGATATGCTCAGTAAACCTTTACTTCTTAGAGCTTTTACCATCTATGCAGCCTGTTTTGGCTTTTTTTTTTTTCAGCTTCTCCTAATTTCAGAGGAGCCAGAGAGAAGAATCTACTCCAGTCTCTGATCTGGCTGTTTATTTTGTAGCTAGAAGTCACCTTTATACCTGAACAGCATCCTTATCAAGCTAAATGCTCTTTTTTTCTCAGGCATCAAAGCTTTGGCATGATAAGACAGCCCAGGTTGAAAGTTCATATTGAGGAGAATGACCTAATGGGCAGCCTGCAAGCAGGAAAAATATGTAGCATCTATTTTTTTCACATGACTAGAACCCTATTTTGTTTATGGTCACTGGAAGTAACCAGCACCACTCAGTGGTAATAGTAGTGATGGCTCTTCAAACATGCCAGCACAGTTACTAGAGTGTAAATCTAAGTACACACACCAGGGTGAGGTTTGTTGTGCTGTCTATAGGTTTCCATAGCAGATATAGGCTTACCCTGCAGTAAAACAAAGCAAATACATACTCATTTAATAACTTAGAGCTGTCTGCTTCTGTTGGAGGGTTTATTAAAAGGATGAGGAGAACTGCAACTACAACTAGTGGAAATAGTATCCACCCACACTCTGATATTCACTTTCTCTGGTAGAACTACTCTGGTAGTTGTTCTTTAGGTGACTCTGAATGGAGCATTGGATTTAATCTCTGAGGCCCAGCAGTCACGCTTGTATGAAAGGATGAGGGGGTTGATTTTGGCCAGGGCTGCCATGGCTTTCTTGTATTCTGCCTCTCTGTTACAGTCACCCAGTGACAGCAAATGCAGTCGGAGCTGCTTAAAAATCACTGGCTGCCACATGGAAACTAGGGACTGTGCCCAGGATGCGGACCTGACACTTCAGGGATATGTGTGTCATCTAAAATTTGGTGCTCTCTTTTAGCCAGCATGCTTTGGATTTTTAATTAGAACATGAGGGGAAGACAGCAATCACTCTGATGTAATACTAACCACTCTTATTGGGATAAAATGTTATGCAACTACAGAGCTTTTTACTCAAGAATCATAACCATCACCAGGAATTCCCTTAAAACCCATGAGCTGCATTAGGTAACTGCACAAGTATTTGCAGTAAGATAAGCCCGGCACTGTTGGTGTGCATGGCATTTCTTATGTGGGGAAGAACTGCAGGCGCAGAGTTTACCTATTTATCTCCGGTTATATTTGGTAATCTTGAAAGATCATGGAACTCAATGATAACAGTCACACTATGATAACCGTAATGCTCCTACAAGGTAAAATGTTTTGTGTTTGTCTGATTGAGATGGAGTAGCTCCAGCCCAAGCTTGTCTGTAACTAGCACTCAGTAGGATATATATTTACTTTCTGTCATAACTCTTGCAGCGACCTCCAAACAAGAGTGAAAATATTGTTCTCCTGCATGTGGGAGGCCAAGTCTTCTTCCCTGAGCCCTGAGCAGGCTGCATGTGGCTCAGTAACGTTCATGCATTTTGCATTGGTAACAGTGGAGTTTTGTTTCCCCACCGTGCTCAGAACAGAGTTGAAATGCCTCCACCACCGGGTCGGAGAGGACCGACGTGCCAGGGCACAGCCCAGCCTGGGGGAAGAGAGCTGTCTGATCTAAGGGCATTGCAGAAGAAAACCCCATGCAAAATGGTTCCACAGGGGCATGCAGGGAGATCCAAATGCTGATCAAGGGAGGCTCTGGCTGGTCCCTCAACTGGTCTGTGGAGGGCTGAGGTCTTGGGAGCTGTGCTAATTTACATGAGCTGAAGATGTGGCTACATATCTCCCAGGTACGTTATCTAGTTTGCTGAACCATGTATTAACTATTTAACTACCAGTTTCTATTTAAAGCCATATCAATATTATTCTGGTATGCTTTATTCTCAAAGCCTTACTTTGATATGAAGTAAATCAGTGTAAGTCAGAAGAAACTAATTTATTCAACATTTGTAAAAACAGTGAAAGAGTACAATCATAATTTGCTTTATCAGACTTCCATGCTTGGATTTATCCCATGTAAGTGGGGGTGGGGGTCCTGGGTTCAGCGTGCAGCTTGCTGGGGACATGCTTGCATACACACGAAATGTGTGTGTAGCCTATATACTCACAGAGACACATGTGTGTATGCACATATAAATCTGTCCTTGTGTGTGTGTGTTTCTGCGTGTCTGTGTATCCATATATATTTATAGAGAGAGAAAGAAAGAGATTGAGTACATATGAGAAAATAATTCAGTTCTCCTAAGATCTGAAATGCCCTCTGGATGTGGTCGCCCCTCTCTGCTAAGTACAGAGGAAACCTAGGGAGACTGAAAAAATGCTATTTTTAGTAATAAATTTCCTAGCTTGTGCTACTAATACCATTGTAACTTATTACACTGAAAGGTATTTGGAATTTAATTAACTTGGCTTTTAATCCTGATTGTTTGCTTTGTTCTTTCTTCCACTGTGAGCAACAAAAATGAACTGTGTACTTTCACCTTTATTACCAATCAGTGTCCAATCACTTTCACTTTTACATTCTCAGACACGTACACAGTGCTGCTGTGTGAGAATACAGACATTTCTCCTGCAGCCAACAACTCTTTTTGTTATCAGAAAGAATTGAATAAATCAAAATTCAGGGAACCTTTTTGCTTTGTAAAACAATATATTTTATGCTATCTTTGTTGATCACAATTCAAACCGTTTCAGTTCAATTCTGCCTTCAAAACTTGTTGTTTAAGATATCCCTGGACATAAGCTGTGGGAGACGCTAGTCTGAGGTTCATGCAGAACCCTTCATAACTTCTCCACTGAAATGGTTCTCGTGACTGTGGCTCAGTGCTGCAAGTCTGAGTCTAACAAGAGAATTCACACCACCCAAACCTCCTTTCAAGTCCAGCCAATCCAGACTAGTTTTTGCACACTTTGGCAAACCCCAAATGCGGAAGAAGTTGTCTTGTCTTTCCACAACAGGCACGGTCACCCTGGGTACACAATGGGAGCATCTTCTAAATGCTCTTTCTCCTTCACCAATTGTTAACATTTTCTTCTCTGAATTTAAAGCCCGCAGCTGAGACAACTGCTTCTTTGAGAAGGAGGAACATTTTCCCAGTTCTGCCAATGGGTGTTGTTATTTAATACAGGAAGACTGTATTGATAAAAAATTGCCTAAACCAATGTCTACCTGTTGATACAGCTATTGTGGCAGTACATCTCCTTAAAAGAATAGCAAAAGCATAATTGCATTTAGTGACTAACAGACACATGAAAAGAAGGGGGGTTAGCTGCTCCCTTTGCCTGGTCCCTGAAGCAGGGCAGAATGTCTCAGGGCTACCTACAGCCACAGGAATTCAGTGCAAGCAGCTGAAGAAAGCACTTACCTCTCTGCTCCTTATTCATAGCACTCAGCTTGTTATTCAAAACCTGGTACGATTCTGAAAATATCTATTGATGAACATTTCAGTTCTGTTGAGTTTTAGCCAGGTCAATTGTGTTGAATTCTATAGCTGTTAATGCTCAACTGAGACGGCCCCATTTCTCCCAAATCTGAGTGCTAGAATTCCTTCTTGATCTCACATCAACACATAAGTGATTTCTGCCTATGAATGGCAAAATGCTGCTCACATTATCCATGGTGACACTTCCATGAAGTCACTGGCCTGCTGTGGAGGACAGGCCTGACACTTCCTCAATCCAAAAATTTTATTTCTGTGTACAGTTCTGCCTCTTATTTGTTCCCCACTCCACTTTCCAATTTGCAGATGCTCCTTCTGCAAGGAACTGGAAAGAAGAAAATCTCAGCTTCGAGATTGCACTAGCTTTAGTTCACATCGCTGTAGAACCTTTGACACGAGGAGATGAAATAGTGAGTGCTGCTATCAATAAATAATTGTATCTTCCAAGCACCCTTTCCGTGTAAGAGTAGTTTCCATTTGGCCTCTATTAGAACATACCACCCGTGTTTGGCTATGCCGTATTTTTGTTTCCCATCAGGGATACTGAAGTGCACTTTAATGCTTGAGTGGAAATCCCACTCAGCATTACTTGAAAAATGCTCTGTTTGTTAACTAAACAGTTTGTACTAGTTATCACAGAGTCTAAAAGGACATCAGGCTTTTGAAAATTTATCTAAGGCAAAACCGGTTGCTTGAGATCAATGTCCAGATTGCAAACATCATTCATTTTGCTTTTACGTACCAGGCATAATGACTCATATTCTCTATCTCTGTTTCTTTGCATGCACCTCAGTAGGATGGCTCCTTTGCAACCGAAAGAGAATAAAGACCAATGAATGGCAAATTAAATTCTTGCAATTCAGTTTCATCATCCTTTCCTCAAATTTGTAAAACATTTTTGCTAACGCAACGCTTTAAGATCTACAATATATATTTCAGCCCATTTGTAGGTGGGTTCCTTTATTAAATCACAAAACTCTAACTACAGTATCCTATAATAACGGTCCTAAGAGTGGCAGGGAAATTACAGTAATTTCCCTTCCTGAAAAAATGGGCAAAACTATCCACAAATTCAAAACATGTTTCTGTGAAAATACCAAAACTCATTTTTTTCATTCAAGAGCTCTATTTCCCATGCTAACATTACACACTGCTTGTTGGCATTACAGTTCTTGTTTTCCAGGAGCTACATAATATTATCGTTTAAAAATATGAACCGCAAGTTTTGTATAAATTTATGAAATTCTCTCTAGAATTACATTTCATAATACAACGTGACCAATCGCCCTATTTTCATATTTCAAAACAATTTTCCAGCTGGCCACAACATCAGCCTGTAAGAAATACACAAGACATGAGCAGAGCTGCCAGGCTGCTGTGACCGTGCTTCCTCAGCCCGCTTCCTTACACTTTAAACGTTAACATTGCTTTAACCATCACGCTTCTGCAAAAGCGCACGAGGGCTTTGAAACCTTTCGCACCGACCACAACCATGTCATGTCAGCGCATTGAAGTATTTGCTTTTCTGGTTACCAAGCTAATGGAAGAGGAAAGAGGGAGTGAAGAGTGGGTGAATGAGCCCTCTGCTCAGATTTAGACACCAGGAAAGGAAAGGAAAGTGCCTTGCCTCAGGAAGAGTTAATTCTTCCTAGCCAGGCTTTGCCAGCAGCATGGCTGGCTGCGTCACGGTGACTTCCCTTGCAGGACGGAAAATTTTGACACCACTGTTTGTTTAGGGTTGTGTCCAAAAGCACAATCGTACCCCGTCAGGAGCTACAAGCGGCAACAGCCTTCCCTCGGTGCTGGCTCTCTGTGCAGCTCCTATGGAGCAACAAGGAGCACAATATCCCGGTGAGGCGGAGCTGGAGCAAAGGCGAACGCTGAGATGAGGCTTTATCACTTAATCGTTCATTTACAGACTTTTCATTTAGGAGCATGTTTTTAAGGTGTAGGCTTACAAAGAAGCAGTAACTTCCGCAGAGTGTCAAAGGGTGTTCTTTCAAGCAGGCTTACGAATTTCCTGTCAGGTTGGTGCTTACTTAGCTCCGAAACTTGTTTTGCTGTACCAAAGCGGAAAAATTAAATTTGCCTAAAATTAAGAACTTCCAGGCCTACCCACATTTTTAAGTAAGACCTTGATAACTGCAAAGCCATGAATCCGCTACCACCGTTGCACTTTATCTTTATGTGCACGTTTCAGTGTTTGCAGAGCCGAACTCTGTGTCTACAAGCGGCCTATTTTTCAAAGGCATGCTGTGGAGACAAAGGTTGAAACCCAAATCACTTCACAGCAGTCTGCAAGTCTGCCTCCCTCTTTAGAAGTTGTAAACATGTCTAAACAAAAAGCAACAGTTCGCCTATCTGTAAGCAATGGGCTCGGATGAAATAGCTCAAATACCTGAAAAAATCCTTGTTTGAAACAGAGAAGGAAATTCTGGTTCTGGGCCCCCGCCTGGAATATTTTGGGGCTGGATTAGTATGCAGGAGGTAAAGAAATGAAAAGGCGAACCGTGGCTTAAAAATGTCATTGCACAAACATGCATGCATATTCTCTCAGGCCCTGCCTGGTGGTTCAGTAATGCAGCAGGCAATGATAATGATACAATTTCATAGCTCCACTAATCCCGGGGGATGCACAAAATGCTTGACAAACTGATGTTCTGTATAAGCAATAGGCTGGGCCTTTCCTTCTCGTCTGTAGGGGAGCGGAAGAGATTACAGTACAAATATAGCAAAATCTGTCTGGTAAGCTCAGAAGCAAGTGGAAGCGCAATATATTCCATTCAATGAGCACATTAAAATTTGTATTAATAAAGAAATTCAGACAACTTTACACTTAATTAGCAGACAAGCTCGAATTGTTCCATTTTGTTTTGGGGGAAGCAGATTGGTGTAATAGGAAACAGAAATCGCCTAGAAGACACATAGGCCATTTGTGTGCATAAATCTCTGATTCAGAAGAGAATATGGAGGTCTCTGATCTCATTATATGGGAAAGAGAGAAAAATCCAGCCCTGGCAAACTTCATTTATGAACCTTGTTGTCAAGCTCTAATTTCCCTGACTCTCGTCTTTGCTTTTTGCAGTTTGCTTATGATTTTATGAGTAGATGCCATCCAAGTTTATTAAATGACACCATGTTAGAATCATGTAAAAATTTTGCTGAAGGCGTCACCATGTCTGAGTGATGGGTTTTATTTAGGTAGGAAGTTGAGGTCTACCAAACTAAACGTTGCTTATGGTTGAAGCCTCTAAAGACAGACTGGCTTTGAGGGAGCCTCGCTTGGGTGACTGGATTCATTCTGAGAGAAGTCTGTCCTATTTGATAGATAGGGAACTCTGTCAGATCAGGTGTATCCTTTGCCTGGCTAACATTAAGCTCACAAAGTATTCTCCTGCAACAAAAATGATGAAATTCAGTTAGCTTCTTGATTTGTATTAGAAAAAAATTAATTTTTAGTGCAATATAAACTTACATGTTACCAGGCCAAAAGCAGTGTTCACTTAATGCATTGAGATATGTCAGCTGCTTAAAGACAAGAACAAAAGATTATTTAATAGGCCATCAAAAGCTTGCAGAAAACTTCTTTCAGCCCCTTACCATCTCTGGAACAGAGCAGTCCAAAAGGCCAGGAGAGGACATCTTGTTCTTTGAAGATCCTAAGACAGACGACACAGCTGCTTTGCAATGTTATTATCTGTTGTTTCCCTTTCTTCGAGAGGTGTTTATAATCTCAATGACAATTTCTCATGAGAAAAAAAGAACTCTTAAAGTGTTCTTAATGGTCACCTTAACTACAGTCTATTCCAGGAATATGAAGCAGCATCTCTATTTCACACAGGAAGGGTGCAGGAGTGGGATGCTGGCACAGGTCCCCATGCCCAAGGAATGGTATCTGTGCCGAGGAACCCACAAGGCTGTGAGGCTGAGAGTGCCCAGTTCAGCAGTGAGTAAGGTAAGTGCTTGTGCTGGGTGGTGATTCCTCATCTAGCCCTCTCCCAAAAGCAGAGCTGAAATCCCAGGCAGAGCACACATACAACAGCAGCTACACTGTCAGAGTGGCTTAACCTCATACCTCTAAGAAATCAGGTTAAAAATATTCATCATGGGAGCACCTGTGACAGTTGGGATCTCATGGATTATTCAAAGTCTATCAGATGGCGAAAGGACAGATGCTGTGGGCATCTGCAGCGCTCACAGACTGTTCATCAATATTATGAATTTATATATCTCCTGCAGGTTCTACTACCAATTGTATTCCTGGTTGAATGGGTCAGACAAGGAAGTACATTCACTGAAGGAATTGCAGTTTCCTAGACTTCAGAAACTTCAGTTCCAGAGGAAATATCCTATATTGATTTGATGTGGTTCAAGAAGATGGCAGGGAGAGGACTAGAAGCTTTATAGCACGACCAGCTCGACTCAGAAGAGGGGCTGTGTGCTGCAGATTCAAGACTCTCATGGGTGAAAGAGCCCTAGAGAACAGCAAAGAAACATTCTTGGTCTCCGTGTAGAAGTTGTTACAGGTGTATAGAGTGAGACATTCTGATAATCTCTTTATTATTTGAAGAACCATTTTTTTCATAATGCTTTTATTTCAGCAACAATGCTACTGTTCCAATAGCTCTGTCAGAGCTACTGAGCTGTGAGTTAACCCTGCTGTTGCCCCGA
Organism: Anarhynchus alexandrinus; assembly: GCA_008711295.1. Taxonomy (NCBI): domain Eukaryota; kingdom Metazoa; phylum Chordata; class Aves; order Charadriiformes; family Charadriidae; genus Anarhynchus; species Anarhynchus alexandrinus. Next base: position 2,265,510 of record VUYV01000032.1, on the reverse strand, counting down.
GAGAAGAAGGTGAAAGCTGCTGAGCTAAAGCAAAGCCCGTGGATATACTTTTTCAAGCTGCAGAAACCATCAGCTCAGGGGAGAGGAAGTGACTGAAAAAAGGAGGCTAAGTGAGACCTAATAATGATTCCCTGAGGAAAACTGCTGGTCCAAGCAATTATCTTTGAATCTAGGAAAAGCCATAATTGAAAGGAGAACAAAGGGTTTATTTTAATTCCTCGGTGTCTGGGAGCATTTTGGATGGGAGCTAAAGGAATATTTTTCCTTTTTAAGCAGATCCCTAGAAAGATCAAACCCATGATTTCCCTAGGACATCGGGGCCACTTGATGGCCAGGGCCACCTCCCAGCCCCAGCTCTTCATTCCTCATTATGGCACATTATGGGACAACTGGAACATTAAATATGTTACATACATTATGGAGAGCTACAGTCTATAAATGTGACTGCATGGGATATCTGGTTTCTAATCCAGGCTGTGAAGGGATGTGCTTTTTTACCATGGCCAGGGAGGAGCTGACAGGCTCATCAGAGACTTCAAAAAACCTCAGCCATTCAGTTAGCAAGAAGCCCATTGCTTTCATGTACCCAATTTTTTATAAGAGGAATTCCATGTGATATTGCTGGGAGTAGTTATGAGGCATTAGCTGCCACCTGATTTCAAAAAAAGTCACTCATTTTTCTGCTGCAGTTCACAAATGATCATCTACACACGATAGGTCCCTGATCAACTGTCTATGGAAAGTCTTCTTTTGATTTCACTGGGCTTTAGATTGAGCTCGTGAGAGGCCAGGCTAGGTAATAGAATAATGTGCTATAAAATGAAAAGTGATTATTAGTGCCTATTTTCCTCTGTTGAAATCAGCAGAGAAGTTTACTTAATTCTTTGTCCTTTAATCAAAGCAGTAGAGCATTTCAGCAATCGGTAAATCTCGCCATATAGAGTTACAAAACCGGGGAAATTCACAATAGTGCCATTTTTCTTTGCAACTCCTTTATCTCAGTGAAAGATAGTTAAGCAAACCTGTCACAAAACACACTGCTGTACAATGATGTATAAATTGACCGATGTTCCTATTAGGAATTCTTGCCATAAGTTTTGCAGCAGAGGGGAAGGGCAGAGCAGAATTGTGTTGAAAAGCATTGGTGTTGGTGGTTAAAAAATCACTGTTTCTTTTAAAACCCCACCTTGTGTCTTTACTAGGCTGTACCATGAGATGCTTACAAGCTGTGTTATATCAAAATGCTTAATTAGAAATATGAGTTATGTCTTGCATGGTAACAAGAAACCACCATAAGAAAATCAAATAATGTATACTCTGATAGTCTCAGACTATCAGAGCAGTCATGCATAAGTTCAAATCCCTTTTCAGTGGGACGTTGATTAAATTCTTTGATGAATCTAGGCCCATGCATTCAGCAGCTTCTTCCCTTTCTCAGCACGCGTTTAGTTATGTGAAGCTAGAAACGGCCTTTGTATGTTTAGACTTTGGGAGCACATTGAGATGGAACCTAGCCTTGCACCTAGGGTTAGACCTCTGCAGTAATTCAACTCTGCTTGTTCCAGCTTTGAACAAAGACAAGCAGGGCTACAGAGTTATGTTACTCACTACAAGTTGAGGAATCAGCTTTCCATGTGGCGTTATCCTCCCACCCCCTTTCCCTCAGGAATTGCGCAGTGTAAGTTAAGCTTGTGCCTTTGCCATTATCTTGCTCTAGTGGCTCGGTTCCAACACACAGCCGTGTACCACCTCATTATTTATACCCTGCTAGCATCTTATTTAGTACCTCAGCTTCCATCACAAATGTATCGGGATAACTGCTTTTTCCTGGTTAAGAGACTCATTATAATTGCAGCTTCTCTGCAGGGGTCAGCACCTCCTCCCTATGAATATGATAAGGTGCTCTGAGCGCCACCTCACCTGCAAATGGTGTTTTTCCCTGCAGAGTCACTTCCCACGGGCTACAAGCTGCTATTGAATTTCTGCAGTAATATTTTAATTTAATAACTTAATTTAAGATTTAATGGCTTTCTTTCCTCTGCTTTGTAGTATAATTAATTCATGTGATGGGAACTCATTAGACTTGGGGATCTGAGATGCATCTGGGCATGCAAGAGCTGTAAACATGTAAACCTGTGTTAGGGCCTATAGAAGGTGGGCAAATGCAGAACAGTGCATGGGAAGGATAGACTGTTTTATCCTTAGGGATAATCAGAAAATACTTTTTAATGGTTGGGTATGTCTTTTAATCATATTTGTAGTTTGTAAGTCCTAGGCTTCCTGGGCCTAGAAGATCTGGCCCGACACCTTCAAACATCCTCTTGCATGCATGTGTGCCTGTTCAGGAGCTGGGGGCACTTCTGCCTCTTGAAATCGTAGCTCAAACAGGTGCTACTGAGAACCTTTGAACCTGACACTGAACAGTTCACCACGGGACTTGGTCTCCTTGGCTTACTTAGAGCTGTGGTGCTGTGCATATCACATGGAAGACATAAGGCCTGTCACTGTCATTGAAAATCCTGAATTGCTGGAAGAGGTGAAATGTTGGTGTCTCACACCTCCAGGGAACACTGTAACCACAAGCCTGCCAGCCATCTGAAGGCGGCAGTTTCTTCTTCCTGGCTGGTAGTGCCCTTCTGCTTTCATATGACGGGTCAAATATTCATCCAGAGATCCAGAGAATACAAATAGCTCTGCCCCTAAGTGTTGGTTAGAGCATTTGCTCAAGTTCTATGTTCAAGACTATGCTCTGGATTAGGCAGAACAGAGGTTTGAAACCACTTTCCAGGCAAACACTTGAGCTACACACTTATCTGTGAGTCTGGGTGTGGATGTCTCATTTATTCAGTTTGAAGTGAGGGCTGAAGAACCCAGCTCCAGAAGACAGGTTATATGCCAGGACATCATGGTCAGGTGTGCACACCAGCCTGCACCACAACTGTACATTTCCTCCTTCTGTACAACCCTTTCATAGGAGCATTGCTTTCTCGAGGAGCTGAGGAACAAAAGCACAGAAAACACAGAGGAAAAAACACAGCATCAGAGACCTTTGGGTCTGAAGGATATACTTCTCTCTGTGTACACAGTGCTGAGGTTCCCAGCAGAGCACCATTTCCCCATTGGACAGCACCAACAGCTCTAGTGGAAGCATTGTAAAGAATCATAGAAACATAGAATATCTCAATTTGGAAGGGATCATCGAGTCCAACTCCCTGCTCCTCATAGGACTACCTAAACTAAACCATATGACTAAGAGCATTGTCCAGACACTCCTTGAACTCTGACAGGCTTGGTGCCATGACCACTTCCCTGGGGAGACTGTTCCAGTGACCAACCACCCTCTCAGTGAAGAGCCTTTTCCTAATGTCCCATCTGAACTTCACCTGACGCAGCTTCGTTCCATTCCCTCGTGTCCTACCACTGGCCACCAGAGAGAGGAGATCAGCACCTCCCCCTCTGCTGCCCCCCCTTGAGGAAGCTGTAGACTGCCATGAGGCCACCCAGCCTTCTCTTCTCCAAGCTGAGCAAGGCAAGTGACCTCAGCCGCTCCTTGTAAGTTTTGCCCTCAAGGCCCTTCTCCATCTTGGTCATCCTCCTCTGGACAAACTCCAATAGTTTGATACCCTTTTTATATGGAAGTGTCCAAAACTGCACCGTATGTGAGGTGGGGCTGCACCAGTGCAGTGTACAGTGGGACAATCACCTCCCTCGACCAGCTAGCTATGCTGTGCTTGATGCACCCCAGGACATGGTTGGCCCTTTTGGCTGCCAGGGCACACTGATGACTCTTATTCAACTTGTAATCTCCATGCTGCATGCAAAGACTCAAAGAAGAGTGCTGCCAACTACCTTCTATGGGAGCTGGACAAGTTGTGTATGGAGGCCTATTCTCCACAGACACGATTTACACAAGCACTGCACACATTTCTCTGTGCTGTCAAGGTGCATTGATTCTTCTCCCTGGAGGCTCATCTTCCTCTGTACAGTTTCTGTGGTGAGCCAGGTACACTTGTGTACCTGTTTTGCTCAATTAAACCTTTTCCAGGGATGTGAGTCATCTATTTCATGGTCCAGAACATCCTCATTTCATTTCCTCTGCCCTCTGGTGATTGACTTGATTAATACTATATAAACACCTTGAGACCTAATTGCACTAACTACTGTACAGAAAGAGCAGAGCTTGTCCCAGAATGCTTGTTCTGAATAGGACAAGCCCAGGAGTGAGGAAAAATTAGAGAGAAAAGACGCAGACCTCTATATGAGCCTCGGTTAACTTGGTTCTTAACAGTCCCAGTTAATTTCCATTGATGAACTTGACACAAGCAACAAATTCTGGTTCCAGCACAGGGACTGACCGTAGTCCTTAGTGACCCAGAGCAACTCAGTAAGTCTTATGGACTGTTTGACAAGGGTTTTTAGCAAGCTCCAGACCCTTCTAACAAGCTCTGCCAGCTCTTCCTCATCAAAGGGTGCTTTGAGTTCTTCGTTTCCACCTGACTCCTGATCAGAAGGGTCAAGCACCCTTTCAGCAGGTGTTAGGGGGAAGCCCCTGTAACTTCTGGGCCTAGTGTACAGCTAGCAGTGTCTGGCCAACAGACGCAGCAGTTTGCCCAAAAGGGGCCAGAAACTCAGCTGAGAACAACATACAGAGATTCTCGGCAATGGTGGTGAGGTGCCACAGGGCATGGTCCCCCACGCCCACTGGAGCAACTGTCCCTGCAATGTCAGGGCATGTCTCAGCCCAGGTTCCTGAGGAAGTCTACGGGGTGTCCATGGCCAGACACTGTCATGGGGGCTGCGGGGCGGCCTGTGTGCGGAGGTGCCGGGGCTGCCCCGTGGCGGACACAGGCGGTGCCAGCCGGTGCCAGCCGGCTCCAACGGCCCCACCGCAGGACACAGCTGAGCCCCTCAGCCAAGCTGGGGGCGCCCAGCGGGGGGAAAAGAGGTTTGCGGCAGGGCCGAAGGCGGCCCAGGCAGAGGAGGAGGAAGCCCAGGAGGGAGCAGCAGCAGAGGGAGCCCGAGGGCGGAGGAGGAGGAGGGCAGGAGGTGCTGCAGGCCCGGAGCAGGGATCCCCTGCAGCCCTGCAGAGACCCCGCTGGAGCAGAGACCCAGCCTGCAGCCCGGGGAGGGCCCCAGGCCGCAGCGGGGGGATATTTCCTGCAGGAGCTGCGGCCGTGGAGAGCCCCGGCGGGAGCAGGTTGTCCCGGAAGGACTGCAGCCCGGGGCAGGGCCCGCGCTGGAGCAGGGAGAGGGGGGAGGAGGGAGGAGCGGCCCAGAGGGGCTGCCAGGGACTGACCACTCACCCAGAGCATATGCACAGAAATAAGGAAGTGCTGACAGCACAGTTGTGTAGGGCAAGTTCTCTGGGAAATAAGCACGCTGGGGACCTCTCTGCAGTGCCTCTACATTAATGCATGCAGCATGGAGATTACAGGAACTGGAAGTTTGCATGTGGTTGCAGAGTTATGATCTCTCTGGGATCACAGAGATGTAAAGTGATAACTCACACGACTGAAGGCTGCAATGGATGGACACACGCTCTGTAGGAAGGACAGACCAGGATGGCGAGGAGGTGAACTTGTCGTTTACATGAAAGCAGCAGGAATCCATGGAGCTCTGCCTGGGGATGGGTGATAAGCCCGCTGAGACCTTACGGGTCAGGGTTAGCAGGCAGACTAATATGGGCAACATTGTGGTGGGTGGCTGCTACATACTGTCTGACTGGAAAGAAGTAGATGAGGCCTTTTTCAGTGGACAAGTGGAAGAGGCCTCATGATTGGAGGCCCCGCTCCTCATGGAGGACTTGAACCACCCCAGTATCTGCTGGAGGGGCAATACAGCAGGGCACAAGCAATCCAGGAGGTTTATAGAGTATATCGGTGACAACTTCCTGACACAGGATCAAGGAGCCAATGAGGGTAAATGCTCTCCAGAGCACGCTTACAAGGAAGAATTGTTTGGTGGTGGGAAGGTTCGCAGCAGCCTTGGCTGCAGTTACCACAAGAGAGTGTGGTTTACAATTTTCAGAGGCAGGAACAAGGCAAATAGCAGGATCACAATCTGGACTTCAGGAGAGCAGACTTTGGCCTGCTTAGGGACCTGCTTTGAAGAATCACATGGACACAGTCCTGGAGAGGAGGTCCATAACACCTAGTTGATGTTCATCAGTTACCGCCTCTAAGCTCCAGAATGGTCCATTCTTATGTGCAAGAAGTCAAGCAAAGGTACCATGGAAGATCAAGGAGTTCTTGACAAAACTCAAATATTAAAAAAAAAGCACATAAGAGGTGCAAGTTTGCTTGGAGAGGTCATCGGTCTCCATCATTGGAGTTATTAAAAATCTGACTGGATGCAGCCCTGAGCAACCTGCTCTAGTTGCCCATGCTTTGAGCAAGGAGGTAGATTAGACGATCTCCAGAGGTCCTTCCCACCCTTAAAGATTTTTGGTGATTATACGAGCCTGCTGTTCCCTGCACTCCCCCCCTTCTAGTGCTTGGGCACCTTATTCTTGGCTAACAAGAAGTGCCTTCTGCTGCAGTGCAGAGCTCTTAGGAAGAAAGTACAAGGCAATCACTCTTGCAAATTGAAACTTAGGCTACCTGCCCTTATAAAGACAACCTGAGAAGGTGTTAGTGGTGGGCAGCCTTTCTTTATACAGTATCCTAGAGATCTGAGCATAGTTTCAGGATGGAGGAAAACTAAAAACTGATTTCCTCTTCTGCTTGGGGACGACAGAGATTCAGCCTTCCTGTTACTTCCAGATTTTGTGGTGTGACTTTCAAGAGTGCTCTGCTGGAAGCGGTCCACAGTGCAGAAAAGAGAGAACTGAAGAGAAAACCTCTCTGCAGTCCAGCGTCTCAGAGCAGCCAGTCAAGAGTGCAGAGACCTCATCACAGTCCACATCCCTGTAAATGCATTTTACATTAACCTATTTCCAGCTCGGGTGTGTTGTGAAATGAAAGGGCAGTGCAAACACCATTTTTAAGAAGCTTCTCTTTAGTACCTGAGGTGAGATACATTCTGGAAGCAGCCAGGATGTGAGGCAGAATCCTGCCTACTGGATCTCCCTCCCTATGGGTGCAGGCTGTGAGAGAAGTCACGAGCTGCTTTACTTTATGTACTTGGAGAAACTTCTGGGTGAGAAAAAGGCCCAGAACCTCAAAAATCTGCAAACACTATGGTAAATAAATAAAGAAGGAAAAAATAAAATAAAATCAAGCTTCAGAGTTTAGTGGCCTCCAGTGCCAGGTGGCAGCTGAGCAGGGATTTTCAGGTATTGATTCAGTCACCCAACTCGCATTTTTGGTTCTTCATGTTCTTTTTCAGATCTAATATCAGACACCTGAAAATTCAGGCACTCCAGCAGTCACACAGAGCACAGCTGGGTGCCTCATACATCTTGTTCAAAGTCACCTAAGTCCATGCCAGAGCTAGAAATTAAATGTTATGGTGGAATCCCACCTGCGGCCCTGAGCCTTAAAAGCTGTTCTCTTTTATAAGAATTTGTCTCACTCTGTCACACCTGTGAGAAGGCTGTCAAGGACAGCTGCAACCCACAGAAGAGCTAAGATCTCCACCGGTACTTTCAGCAAAAGTCTCATCTTGTTACAGTTAAATTTCCTCAGGATGGTTTCACTCAAAGTATTCTTGTTTGAGCTGACCCGGTGCTTTTGTGTGAGATTCAAATAGCTCCTTCTGGTCAGGATCTCAGGGAGAAGTACAGTTTGTTTGTTGTATCGCTGTTTTTGTCATCATGGATGTGCACACAGTCGAAGGCTTTGACGAATTAAGGACCATTACCCTATGGACATAACATCTTACTACAATGAACGACCCTCATCACCTTCAGTAAGGAACATCCCTGCACCTGGTGCAGGTAGAACATAGATCCTGCTCCATCCCTGGAGCTTCCACGAAACAAAACATCACACAAACTGAACAGTTGTACAGATTTTCCAAAAACTCCCCGTGAGTTCTCATGTTCTCTCATTTCTCCCTCTCCCAGACACTACATCTGTTCCTTTAGCAGTTGCTGGCAGACAAGACAAGCCCGGGTGCCAACTAATACTATATGATCTTCTGCTGAATTCATTTTCCACTTTTAAAATTAAATTATGGGCCAGATCCTCATCGGATTTAACACAACTATTGCCTATTAAGCAGCTGATGGTCTGGCCTTGTACAGAGATTATTCTTCCTCTCTCTTTGGAGCAGGAACACAACCAAAGAGTTAGATTTTGATCTGACATGTGAAGTCAGTTGAAAACATTGATTGTTTTGTGTCTGATGCATCCATCATGAGAAATCATTAGTTTTCCAAAAAGCTGGGGAAAAACATGTCATTTGAAAAAAAAAAACAAAGAAAAGAAAGAAAGGTTGTAAAAGATACTATAAATCTTTTATTTTAGTTACTATGCAATGCCCTTCACTTTGAAGGAAATGGTACAATCAATGATCTGTACTTCTTTCTCAGGAAAAGAAGATATTTGCACTAACAATTCAACATTTACTGACAAAAGACAGCTTACAGAAAATGCTCATGGTGGGGAAAAAAATAATCATATTTTGTGATTACACTTGTTATTGTGGATGATTCCATGAAGTGTTACAATGTCAGGAATTTCAAGTGTGCATTTAAAGAAAGCTTCTATTTCATTATAAATGCAAAAGAACCATCTAAACCACCGGTGTTTGAAGTCACCCCAATTTCTTCCTATCCACAGTTCAAAAAAAAAAAATCTAATCTGGAAGTCTATGCCCATTATACAACACACCTGGCCTTATCACTGCACATTGATTTATAAGAGTAGTCAACACATACTCAATTAACAGTAGATTTCTTACAAATAGAAACTGCTGTTGGAAACAATGTATTTCCTACCTCTACTTAGTTACTAGTCTCTGATCTGTTATACAAAATTAAAATTTTGCTTTCAAAAAAATATTTGTTCTACACGGCTGTTAGAATTATGGTTGGTGCTGTTAATTATCAGAAAAGCACAGGTGGGAAACCACTTGACAACACACTTCACACACCCAAGGACAGACCTTTGGTAAAACCTAACCAAAGGAGAACAGAAAAAGAAAACCACTATTACATTCAAAATCTGAAATATATTCATCACATAATATTACCTATTTTAGTACTGAGAGTGGAATACTGAATTTAAGTGAACAAAACTTAGATGTTTGCCTACGGCTTCATTTATCCAAAACAATTGAAAGTTTACTTCCATAGTCTAGGGTCCTTCAGTCTGAAGAATATATTTTTCCAAGTAAGAAAATATAGTTTTTGAATTAACTTTTGGATATTTTCCCTGCCTACCCTGCAACTGGCTACTACGTTGGCCAGGTGAGCTCTAGAGAGTTGCTGTAATCAATACTTTGCATTCACACAGAATCAGGGATAACTTGAACTAGTCTTCAGCTTACGTCCTTGTTCACTGCCATGGAAGGTGAACGTCTAAGTTGTGCCTTTAAAATTACTCAATCAAGGGATAATTGTAGGTTTTACTATAAAGCCTTTTCCAAGACATTCTTTGTATCAAACACACCAATACTCCAGGGAAATAAGATTGCTCATCTACATTTCCTAGCTGGAGCTGCATTTACACATCTGGGCCTTAGTCTTGCCAGCCTTGACACGTGCATAATGATATTCACAGCAGTCATTGTATCAGTAGTGGTAGGTATGCCCAAATGAGTAAATTCATATAGATGATCAAGTGTTTGCACAATCAGAGGGCTTTTAAAACAAACGATAATAACTTTAAATGTTAAAAATGCAAGGGAAAGTTCAAGCATGACAACACAGACAAAGGTACAGAGAACAGTCTGCAGCACGATCATCAGCTTAGTTTACAGCTACTGTGTAATACACCTCTCTCACCGAATCACTGCAGCTCCTGGATTTCCAGGGGGGAACTGGGGCCAAAGTTTGGGCTGGATTCCACAAGCCTTGTTTGGACAAGAGGCCCTTTGAGAAACAGCTTTCACAGCACTACTTGTTCTCCCCCAGCGATTATGCAACCTCAGATCCTCCATGCTTCCACCAGAGACCTCAGATTGAAATTCCAGGCCCTTATTCACAAAGAAATGTAAATATACACTTAACTTCAAGCACGTGAATAGCCTTACTGATTTTCCAAGTGGCTCAAGGTAGGGTCTGTTCACAACTTCAAACTTTTGTATAGGCTTAGGACCTTTGCTGAACCAGAAGTTCTGCAGAAGGATCACACCTGAATTTCTACATGTTAAAGAAGAAGCTGCAAAGAAGAGCACTTTAATCTATTCTTTTCCCCTCTCTTTCGTCATCTACACAAAAGTCTTGAAGTAGACACATACACAAAAAAAGCCTGTTTTCCTGGGAGATCTTTTTCTTTAAAATCAGTCTCTAGAAATCCCAGCCTCAGCTGCAGACAGTAACTGAGTAAAGTACAGCAAAGACAAGAAACTAATCAGTTGTGATGTCTTTCTACAGCAACTCCTGTTCTCGCATCCAGCTCAGTACAGGTCCATGGCTTTAAAACCAGACTGCTTCGAAATGTTTGCAGTGGTGGTTAGTAGCACCTATGAAATAACACTTCCTAACCAACAGGTAGGGAAAAAGGACCCGCCTGTTAAAGATGCAACAGTTGCATCTTTATCTGCTGGAATAAGAAATCGCTGTATGGAGGTAGCCCTCTTCCAGACTAAACAAAAAAATTCCAGGCTTCCTCCCCCCGCCTCTTCTACTTTTGCGTTAAATGGAATAGCAGGAGACAGAATAAATCCCCAAACATAGCTTGCAGAGAAATTTAAGGATTCCAAATATCTGTTTTCTTTTTAAATACTCAACACCTGTGTTCAGGAGGTGTCAGAGGAGCATATAGGTTTTATAACATGGCAGAATGCACGCCAGACTCTGCTTCACTGTGAGGCAAGCTCGCCCTTCACTCTCCGTCCTAGCAAGGCAGTGCAAGCTCTGGGATTCTTTGCTAAGGCCCTATGCCTGGGGGAATTTATCCCAAAAGGCATGACCGGTACAGAGAAGCACCAAGATCAGCACAAGACACGATTTCAATTGGTCAAAGAAGCTTTGCTCTCCATTCCCAAGCAGATTTGGTCCTTTTTTTTTTTTTTCTTTTTTTTTTTTTTTTACAAAACAAAAAGCAAAAAAGAGAACAGAAAACAAAGCCAGACTATGCAGGGTATCTCAGAAAGAGAGAAATGGCTAAGTGTCATAGTTCTGATGTTTTAGACACAAGGGAAAAATATTTTCACAACTAGTTTACTGTTTAGTACCCTGTAGATACATAATATTTGACATTTATAGCAGTTTCTATACTTTATGACCTAGAATATACTTTAGATCACTAATGAAAAATAAACCCATTCAGAGGACTGGAAAATAATGTGCATAACAACTTACTTTCAAATGCAAGGTTATGAAGGGATTTTTTTTTTAAGCTTCCAAAAATATCTGTAGGAAAATATTATTTTACATACCTATATTACACAGTGAAATAAACTTTGTTATGTACAAGGTTTCAGTACAAAAGAAACCACAGCCAGACATTTACTCATGGTCTAGGTAATCTCAGTTGTCTCGTATCAGTCAGTACAACAGAGAGATTCTCCTTCGCTCTTTTTCAGACTATTTCAGTAAGCATTTCAGCTTTTAGTGGTTACTAGTAGTTGTATAAAACTTGTGTGCAGACATCCACATATTAACTTTATTACACTTAGATACGGGTAGTTATTTTGCTCTCAAAGCAAGGTTGCACATCTGCTTGGCAACCACAGTAACTTGAGTATAACTCAATTGCATATTGGAGGAAAAAGAAAAAAACAACTTAGTGCAGACACCTGAGCTATAGCATTCAAAGGGACTTTGGTGTTAAACTCTCCTTTGGATTTGGGTATTTCACAGCCCAAAATGAGAACATGGGAGTCATTGAGGAAACTGTATATGGTGCATTTGCATAACCCTAAGAGTTATTTTTCCTCCTGAAATGAGGATGAAGTAGTCTTTCACAGATTTTTTTTCCTAGCTTGTGTATTTTAGGCAGAAAATGCAACACCACAATCTATTTAGATCATATTGACAAAGTTGCTTCAGATACTCTTAACTAATCAAAAGCTGGTATCTACCTATTCTTAAATGACAAACTTTGCTCCCGTCCCAGGGGCGGAAAGGACACGGAGTACTTTGCTATTTGTGGTATAACTGTAAACAACTGCGGAGAAGACTGTATTAACTATGCTTCAAGTTCACATCACACTGTTAGTTTCCATTATTTAAATGAACTCAAGCTTATCTTCACATTCACCTCATCACTATTGTGCTTTAAGGGAAGGAATTTTGCATGAGAAACTGCCTCCAAATCAGTGTTTGCTCACACACTTCAGATCCCAGGACAAAGATCTGACAGTGCTGCCTGTGCAGGAGACCAGTTCAAGAGTTGAAAACACGTTCAGGGAATATTCCAGGCAGGTAGTACCGCACTCCCCCTTCCCTTGTGTTTAACGAGGGACTTGCGCAACAACTTTGGAGGCATGTCCTCTTCTCCTTTTCTCTAATGCTATAGCTCAGGTGCATACCATAAAAATTAGCAAAAAAAAAAAAAGGAAACATGAAATCCCTAATAAAGAGGAAATTGCTTTGTGGTAAGGAAGGAAAAAAGGAACACCCAAACCCCCCTGCCTGTAATGCCTTCCAGCCTGTGCTCCCTTCCCATCACAGCTGTGTTTACTGTGGTGCAGAACCTGTGACACACTCACGGCCAGGAGCACCCAGCCAAGAGGCCACCCTCTCAAGGGACAGCTTACTCAAGACATACTCTTGCACATGAGCAACCTGCTTCTACTGCCTTGATGTGTACAACCGATGTGATTGGGAGCTTTGCCATTTGCTTTAGGGGACGGCAGGCAGCTCTGTAACGAGCACTGGCACAGCTCAGTCTCTGCCTGCAAGAGTCCCAGCACACACCAATGCGCAGACTCCTTAATCAGCATTGCAAGACTTCCTCCTCCCCAGGGACCAGTCAGCAATAAATACATCTTCTGTCCTCAAAGTCACACACTGATAGCAAAGGAGGAGGTCCCCCAGCCCACTTGCAAGTTCCTATCAATTAAGAAGGCAGCAGGCACATCAAACCCATTTCATTAAAATTAGTGGAGATTTCTTCCTTACACCTTGTGGAGGGCTGGCTAATAATCCATGAAGCCTTGCACCAGCCAAGCAAGCAGCTTGTTGCAATACCAACAGGAGCCACAACTGAAGAGAAACAGGGAAAGAGATGGGAGAACAATATCCTCATGCTTCTCAGCTACCAAACTAATCATGTGCTCAGAGCTACATGGCCATGTCCTGAAAGTTGGTGGTTCCTTCTTAATAGTATTAAATACTCTTAACTTCTGCTGATAAGTAGATGTCAAAGGCATTTAGCATCTTGTAGGGTCAGGCCTACTGGCAGATGGTTGAGGGAAAGGCTATGCACGAAGAGGGCAGAGAGGAAGGGAAAGAGTTGGGAGTAGAGAGGGGTAGAATTGCCCTGAGTTTTATCCTCTACAAATAAGTCAGTGGTTTTATCATCAAGCACTGAAGGAGTTAAGCACTAAAGCACAGACACTTAATCAGCTTTCCCCCTTCCTTTCACATGTGATTGGAATGAAGCTGCACCGAAGCGGCCCAAAGGGCTTATAACAGCTCAATTTCGCAGCCTTCAGTTTTAATCCCCATCACCCAGGCTAAGCAGCATGGTGGTGCTGAGGCTGCTACTCCACAGCAGTCCGAGCACCTGGATGATGATGATGGTGGTGGTGGTCTTCCTCCTCCTCTTCCTCCTCCTCCGCAGCCTGCAGGTGGCTGGAGAGCTCCTGGATCACAGCAGCCCTACCAATCTGGTCATTTCTCCTCTTCTCCATAATCAGATCCTCCAGGCTCTGAAACTCCAGCGTGTGGCTGCGCTTGTCACCCAGCCGGATCTGCAATCGGTAGGGCTGCTTGCCTATGCGCAGCTCCCCGCCGATTTTAAACTCCCGCTTGCCGTACCGGCACCAGGCAGCAAAACACTCAGAGTTTCTCCAGCTCAAGTCTCGGTCCTTGCACCCCACCTGCTCCAGGGCGTTGCGCACCACCACGGCCGGGCTGAGGGGTTTGTAGCGGTACAGCTGGTTGGCAATGCGGCCCCGTCTGCCCTGGCTGGCATCGGTGAGGAAGCTGTTCACCACCTCCAGCCTATGCAGGTGCACCACTTGAAAATCCCCGACATAGACCACCCAGTGCGGATACTGGGCCTGGCACACAAACTCCACTAGGTCACCTGGTTTGCACCTATTCAGCAGGTTCTCCGGGGTGTAGGTGCTCAGATGCCCCCCGCCTCCTTCATCACCCTCCTCCGGCAGCGTGTCCTCCTCAGAAAAGCTCTTCTGGTAAATACACTCATCCCGGTAATAGACTGAGCACTCCACCTCATGCAGCTGGGGATCGTAGGGCTGCAGGGCAGGATTCTCACCCCCCAGGTCGTGCACCGAATCCTGCTGCTGTTCCAGCTCATCGTCATCATTTGAAAAGATGTAGGAGACCCCGATCCTGGGCCCTTCATCCCTGTCCATACCTGTCGGGTCGGCTGTGGGAACTTCCTTGTAGTTCAGATGGGTCAGCTTCTCCACCTGGTTCCCCATGCCCGCTGCAACGACAGACACACAAGCGGAGCCATGAAGGGCGTGGGGGTGGCAGAGCAGCGCTCCCCTCTCCACGCACCCCACCCCCCCTCCCCGCTGCCGCGCAGCCCCTGCGGGAGCCCCCCGGGGTTGCACGACCCCCTCGGGGAGGGACAGCGGTGGCCGCAGGGGGGGTACGGATACTCCCCCTACCTGCAGGGAGAAAGGCGAGGCGGCACCGCCACCTGTTAGGCGGCGGCGAGGAAGAGGAGGAAGGCGCCGGGGGAGCGGGCAGCCACCGAGCCACCTGTTAAAGGGCTGGGGGGGGGGGGGGGGAGGGAAAAAAAAGGGGGGGGTGCCGGGGGCCAGCCGGGGGGGGGGGG
>VUYV01000032.1:2185872-2242579 GCA_008711295.1 Anarhynchus alexandrinus | reverse complement strand
TTTTTTTTTTTTTTCCCCAGCAAGTAGCAACTATATTTCAAACATAACTTAACAAGGAAGGACGTACGGCACATGCATCTTTCCAGCATGAGAACTACTAGTCCCTTGCATCTCTCATCTCCCTCTCATGCTGAGCTTCTCCCCCAGAAGCTCCTCCTTTAATGTGTCCTTTTAGCACGTCACTGGACTGCTGGCTGCCTTGGTAGCACAGCGTGTCCTTTCGTATGCAGCCAGGAAAGGGTGGGACTGCTGCGTTCAATGGAGAAACTTCTTATGATTGTTCCTGGTGTGCAATACCTAAGCAGAAGCCATTAGTTAAGGGAAGGAGTTTTTTCTTTGGCCATTGCCATGCTGCTAATAAAACATTTAAGTATTAAAAGTAATGTGAGGTAAACACATCACTCCTTCCAGCAAATCTATGATGTGACAACAGGTTACCCAGAGAAATTGTGGAAGCTCCATCCCTGGAGGTGTTTAAGGCCAGGCTGGACGGGGCTTTGAGCAACCTGGTCTAGTGGGAGGTGTCCCTGCCCATGGCAGGGGGGTTGGAACTAGATGATCTTCAAGGTCCCTTACAACCTAAACCATTCTATGATTCTGTGATTCTGTGATTCTATGACTATGTCCTCATGCCTCCATTTTAAACGGGGAGGAACAGAGGAACCACTGAGTAAAGTGGCTCCTTCTGTGATGCAAGTGTTGTCTGTGCCAGAATATGAGGCTGATCATGTCAGAACATGTGGCCATCTGCAAAGTGGTAACCCAGTTTGGGATCTGTGGGGTCTGCTGTCTTTATCCCATCTTAGGATGCTTGCTGATTTGCCCCAGAAGTACGGGCCACAGCTGCTCCCCATAACCATCTCTACAGGTCTGTGGCAGGGAAGAGGAGCAGGAGTCAGGCAGGTCATCCACCTTGTCATTCACTCAGTAGATTAGGAAACAGGTTAATATTTTTCTTCCCCAGCCAATGGAAAGCAACAGAGATACAAAGCCTCGAACCACCTGCGAAGATGATGTTTAGGGCTTTCTGCTGGACCTGTTCCAAATCCAGCAGAGCAGGACTCATGCCCTTGCTGGTGTCAATTGCTGAGGCTGCAGTGCTGCAGGGGCAGCAGCTGTGGGGTTTGTACACAGCCCCCTGCCCTGGAGAAGGCCTTGGGCCCACCTGGTTTGCGGTGTGTGGGTGGAGGGTAGAAAGGGGATGGTGCACAGCTTGCCCTCTGCATGGGGTTCTCATGAGCCTTGTGTCACATTTCTTATTGCCCACAGCCCTCACCACAGATGGATGCACAGGGTGAACTGGCATCCACCATGAACCACATCAGGGTGTCACGAGTATGCCTATGGGACGGTGATTTGCTGAGCAAGACAAGGAGGGAAGAGGCAGCTGAAGGATCTGCTCTGGGGCATTAGCGTTGAGGCAGGGCTCAGGGAAGCTCAGGGGGTGGAGGTTGCCACGGTCTGAGGCTGCTTTGCACACACCCCTCAGCACCCTGAGGCACCAGCAAAGTTGGGTGAGAGCAGTGTGACACCCTTGAGAGCACCGAGGGTGCGTTAGCAACGAATTTGGAGTTCTAAAGAAATGAAATGGGAAGATCTATGCTTTCAGGCCTCTGGTCTCCTTTTGTGAATAGAAGCCGCTCCAACCTGTTGCAATGAAGTGCTGCAAAGATAAATAAACCCATTAAGGTGCTGAGGTGCTCAGAGTGCCTGCTAACAAGGCCCATGGAGACAAAGAGGAAAATCACTGGGTAGATGCTATGTTTTTCTAGGCAGGAGGAGTGTCTGGATTTGAATCAGCCTGCTGATGTCCACAGGGCTCAGAGAGGTCCTTGACTCCTTACCCAGGACTGCCTCTGGAAACGACGTGTGGCAGAGTACCTGCAGCACACATGCCAGACACCTTCCACTGAGGTAATTTTCGGTTGGCTGCAAGCATCCCTTTCCCCTAACTCAGTAATGCTGCTGAGACCTTGGTGGCTGCAGGGGACCAGCTGAGCCTAGGCGGGCTGAAGTCACTCCCGTGGATTCGTTCATCACTGCCTGTAACCAAGAACCTTTTTCTACCTTGGTTAAACACACGCCTTGAGACAACCTGCTCAGCTTTGTAGACAAATAGCAGGTACTGTGGCTGCTGTGTTAAATGATTGCTGCTCCTTTGCAGAAGGCACATGAGCATGAGGAAATGCCACTGCGCTGAGCTTGAGGAAATGCCACTGTGCTTCTTGTTTGAGAAAGCATTGGTATTACCCTTGTCTTCCACTAAGCCCTTTCTGTTAGTGCCTGTGGGAGGAGAGCAAGGAGCAGATGGTTATTCCTTCAATCCTGTGAACTAGTTAGATGAAAATCATATTCCTAGTAGAATCTACTGTCAAGGATGCTTCTGGCCTGCTGGATGGCACTGCTGGGTTGGATTTATAAAGTGCTCTCTGGATAATGATGTGCGTGCTCATAATAATGACTTTAATACCTGTTAGAACTGACAGCTGTATGCGTTTGACTTTCCAGAGACAGATGTTCTCCTGCCTGGTTGTGTGGGTTGATTCCAACTGGGAGAAGGGGACAGCGTGAGCAATGCAGTGTTCATTGCTATTTCATTCCTTTTTTTTTTCCCCTTTTCCTCCCTCCCCTCTTTCCTTCCCTGGGCTGTCTGCTAGGCTGTATGACGCGATCGCATCAGCTGCTGCAGGGTAGTAGCCCCTTGGCCATTCCAGTTCATCCTCCTCCACCGGCTGTCAGAGCATGGGAGGGAGGCTCAGGGCAGGGCTCTGAACTTGTCTCAACTCAGCAGCACTCAAAGCAGTTTGATGATGCTTTCCATCCTCACATGTGATACCAGCTGCAGACCGGGCTGGACGCTCATGCTTACAGGCAGCGCTTATTTTCAGACAGTCCCTGTATATGTTAAAGTTGTCGGCTCCACACCAAATCCCTTTTCTTGGCTCTTTCTGTGCAGCATGGTGCTCTCTTGCTCTGATTTAAGTGTTTTATGGTTCCACATGAAGGAGATAACAGCATGAGCAAAGCTGTGGGTAAAGATAAATCATCTGTAGGGGAAAATATGAACACTGTATTTTTTGGAAAGCAGCAAGGCCACCATGCCAAGGGACCAAAACACTTACTGTAGTAAGTGTCTGCAACAATCTGCTTAAATCTCCACTGCCTCAAATTCAAAATTATTTCAATGAAAAACCATTTTGCAGTGCAGCTTTTGTATTAGAATGAGCAATATAAAGACACTCCACTAAGGAAGATGCAGATTCCCAATTTTCACCTGAAATGGCCTTCATTTGCTGTTATAAACTAAATCCAATTAGTTAAGTTGAGGGAAAGACTCCAACTGACTTTAAGGGGAGAAGAATGAAGTTGTGTGCATTGTGCTCTTCCAGGGATGCACTGATTCAATGATCTGATTCTACTGGGTATTCTCCCTTTTTAGCTTTTACAGTCTAATGATCCTAAGAGTATCTCATCAGAAGCAGGACAGTGTTAATTTGCTGGTATAGAGTAGAAGATCAGGCAAAACAATTCTTACAGTCTGTGCCATTTCTTTGTTCAGACGTTTAACAATAAAATCCAGTCTTCAGGATAAAAAGTGATGAACTGTACCTTGGTTACAAGAGGACAAATGAGAAATTAGTTTGATTTTTGATCTTCTGAAGAAGTGCCTCCATGACTGTGTCAGACAGAATAGTTTTGTGTATTAATGAAATTCAGCAAGATTCACAAGTCTTGTGAATTGTCACTCTTTTTTTTTTTTGTTTCACACTTCATCCATGAGGAACTCGGAACAATTCATGCGCTTTTAGGGTTTCGGTTGCAACTTCTTTCATAAGCATAGAAGGGAAACATTGCCAGTTCTATGTTTCCAGTGCAGACTAATTAAAGCCATAGAACAACCATGTTTCAAGTATGTCCTTGTGAGGCCAACTGCATCCTGGGCTTTATTAATAAGAGAGTAGCCAGCAGGTCCAGTGAAGTGATCTTTCCCCTCTGTTCAGCACTTTTGAGATTGTATCTGGAGTGCTGCTTAAGTTCTGGGCTCCCCAGTGTGAGAAGGACAGTGACAGAGCCAACAGACACAAGCTGGAATCTGGAAAATTCCATTTTAAATATTAAGAGTTTGTTTTTTACCAAGAGGGTGGTCAAATTCTGGGATAAGTTGCTCAGAGATGCTGTGTAATCTCCACCTTTGGAAGGTTAAAGACAGAACTGGATACATCCCAGAGCAACCTGATCTAAGTAGAGCTGCTTTGCACAGAGGGTTGGATTAGATGCAGGTGTCTTTCAGTCCAAATTATGATTCTATGATTCTCACAGGACACGGTGGATCTGCTCATTAATAATGCCTACTAGATCCAGTGAATCCAATGTAAAGCTTCTTTCAACTCCATCCTGGAGTCTGATTCAGTGAGAACTAGATAAAATCTTCTGCTCAATTTGAAACTCCCATGAAGAGATAAAACCGCTCGAGGCTCTCCTTGCCTAAATACTTAAATTCTGATTTTCCTGGACTTCAAAGTCAGAAACACTTTTCTGCCTGGAAATGTCTCTGTCTATGGATGCCTGAGAAAATAACTTTTCTTATCCTTGCAGATATATCGGGTCATCTGAACAGGTGACAAATCACAAAACCTCTTCCTTGATTCTCCCGCAGCTTTATGTACTTCACAGGACTGTACGTGCACTCTATCCATGGTGAATAGCACCCTCTTAGTTACTTTGCGGTGGTACCCAGGGGACCTTATCACTGCCCCATGATAGGACTGACAGGCTTGAGCAGTGATGCTCTTCTTCTGGTCAAGGGTTTCAAGAATTCCCTTCCCCATTAGAAATTCTGACGTATCAGTACTGATGAGCTCAAGTCTGAAACCCAAGCTCAACACAGTACTAAAATCACTGCAGCATCAGGTGTTAGGAAAGATATGCCTTACAAATCCCAAATAAATGCATACTTTAGGATAGAGGTTGCCGCCATTCTTTACTGATCTAAACAGGATTGTGAGAAGGTGTTACTCTTGTAAGCAAGGCTGTGAGAGCTTGGCTCTCAAGGAATGTGGTCTCTTTGGTACTGCTGTGTTCAGTTCTTGTGAGAAAAGGCAACTGGGTGGCACCTTCCATGCTGGAATGAAGTCACTGTGTGTCATGCATGTCTGGGTGCCTCTAGCTTTCCTGAAGCTGGCCTTACTCATTCCACAAAAGAGGCTTTGAAAAGTTGATTGCTTAGGATTTAACTTTTCCAAAAAGGTTTCTCTGTTAAAAGCTTCTGGTTGGAAATACCAAACCCTGTTGTTGCTAAGATTAAGGTATTTGTTTCTTAGAAATGGCTTATAAGTGGAGACCATCACGTGGATTTTTGCCCCTTCTTTAGCCAAGGGGAGCAAAGGTGCTTCAAGTAAATTGTGTTTCCTGTAGGATCAGTTTTGCATGTGATTTCAGTCATGGCTTTGGGGAAGGAGGGGTCAGATCTAAATTTTTGTATTTGTAACTCATATGGAAAAAAAAAAAGAAAAACAGTACTTACCACTGACATATTGGGGTTTTTAGGCTGTTTTAAATCCAGATATCAAAACCAGCTACTGTGTTTCAGTAAAAATTTAGAATGGGATTTATTTTTGCATACTAATGAAAAAATGCGTCATGATCAGATTTATGGGTTTTCCTTTTCTGGAACAGTAATTTTTTGCCACTTTATTTCTGTGCTGTTTTTTCCCCCCAAGGTTAATGCCATAAGCAAAATAAAATCTGACTAATTAACTCAGCCTTGGGAAGATTGTAAATACCTGTCAGGAAACAGAAGATTTTTTGCTGTTGCTAGACAATGACCTTAACTGTGACCTGGAAAGATCATGCTTGTAGTTTGTGAATGAAGTCAGTAACCGTGCTGTGGTACTTCTGGCCTTATTATGAAATACGCATCGCAGATTGTGTCTAATTGCACATGGTGGTTTTATGATATCTGTAGCTACTGAGCCAAGACTTAGATGTCAGATATCAGCATTCTCGCTATAGTTAAATGCTGCTGCCATGTAATAGGTTCTGTTTATCTCTCCTCCAGCTTCCAAATTGCTGTGTCTTGGGTCAGTGCCCTAAGTTCATTTTTCGTAAATTCCTGCCCAAAGTTATTAGCTCTCCCCTTAAAAACCAGGATGAATTAGTGCTGCATTATCCCCCATTCTGGGAAGCATAGTCCCAGCTTTTATCATCATCACCGGGCTGACTTGTGCTAGGTTTCAGCAGAAGGAGACTGGTGGAATTACTTCAGTAGGGGATATCCAGCCCTTTGCTTAAATGAAGAGAGGAGTCTTCTGCTGGTGTTCACAGAGGTTGTGGAATTGCTTTATGTCTTTTGAGACCTTGCAGAAGGTAGAACTATGACTGTAGAGAAGAGATCCATCCTCGTTTCCCCCAACCTCAAATGCATGCCCCCAGCTTGAGCTCGAGATATACTTACAAAAAAATGTGCAATAAATAATGGATATTCATGTTCTGAAAAATTCAAGGGTGTGGTGCTGATGTCTTGGGCAGCATCACCATTAGTGTACTGACCTTAGCCCTCTCAGCCAATCCTCCCTGTGCCTACCAGATTCCAAACACTGAGATCTGTTTCTGTAGAGCAAAAAGGCCTTGATGGAGCCTGCTGCAATGGCCTCTGTATCCCTCTCCCCTCTGACTTTCTGAGATCATGCATGATGCCAACAAATAGCAATATTTGTGCGAGGTCTTTTGACCAGCGACACCAGAATAAGATACTGCTGAGAGCGATTGCATGGCACTCTGTCTCATCTCTGTTTTTTAGACAGTCGCCACTGCCTACAGCCACTTTCTGTCTTTGGCCTACACGGTGTCAGCTGCCAGGAAAAGAGCTAAAGTGCTGGGCTCCTTGCTGTATTTCGTCTTCGTGCAGCCCTGTACTGCTCCCAGTTTCCAATTTCATAACAGTTTTTACAGTGTGTTTTGTTCCTTTTTTATGCACTTGATACTGGCAGTAAAATGTGGGTTGTTCTCAATGTTTAACATCAAGTCCTACATATGGAAGTGATTTATCAATGAGATTAGAGGCTGGAGGCCTGTGGAAATTGGACTCCAAGGTCCCATAATTCTTTGGAAAATGCCAGCCATGGTAGGTTTTGCCTCCCAGCGGCTGTCCATTATTGATAGCCTTATTCAAATATTATGTTCAGATTGTAAACAATGACCAGTTTCTCAACTTTATACTTATGCAGGTGCAGCTAATTCAAGTCTTGATTGTCACACTCACCTCTGTTCTTTCGTGTTAGTCCCCTCGTCCTTTGCCCTCACAGTCTTTATTTTGTTTTATTTTATGCAAGACATATTTTGTTTTATTTTATGCAGGTGACATCTTTACCCCAAAAAATTGTCAATGCAAAGTACTACCATAGGAAGTCATCATCACTAAGATATTCTCCTGGAAACATGGAAATGTCAATGCCCACAACATTCTGACGTGACAGCTGAGGTAGGCACTTTTGAATTTCCACATCATTCATAGCTTGTGCTACTGTTCAGTGGCTGAGAGAAAAGGATGGTGTAGTTCTCCTGGGGAATTTTTAATTACTGGACCTATGGCAAAGGAAAGAAATAATTAGTACAATACCCAGTGTAAGATATCCAGCCTTTGAGTATTTCTTTCAAGGGAGGCGTATGGGCTGAATCAAGAAACGTGCTTAATGGGGTATTGTGGTTGTTCTTGAGCCTGACAGCAAGGAATGAAATGGTATTTCTGTCTGTCTAACTGCCAGTGTTTCCCCCTGCTTTCTCTTACTTTCTTAGCTCCACACCAGAGCCTGCTGGCCCATGAGCATTGGTGACGCTCTTGGTTACTAGACAGCCGACCTGCTGAGCCGGAGGTCCTTAAACTCCTATGGGCAACATCAAAGGTCTCAGAGGCAAAGTCAGCTGGAGGAACAAAGAAACTGAGAAACTTGAGATGTGTCTCCCATGACCCCATGAAGCTTAGAGAAGTGCCTGGCTAAATTGCTCTTTACCTTTATTGTTTTATATCCTTTTCTATCTGCCTGCCAGGTCATTGTCTCTTTCCCTGAGAAAGTGAAGAACAGCAGGCACCGAACAAAATCAAAGGGGTTGATGATCATCTCAGTTAACTGCTTGGAGACTGCAGTCAGTGGTCGCAGTAAAGCTGGCTGGTGGGGAGGGAGGTTTGGAGACTTCTGACTAAGACAAGCTGTTATCTAGAAGCTGGAGTAAAATACCTGAGAAGTGATCAAGGGTAAAATTTACCCCTAACCATGCCAGCCCCATTTTAGATTGGAATACTTTGATATCGAAATAGGCATCACAGGCTGTCCATA
Source organism: Anarhynchus alexandrinus (assembly GCA_008711295.1). Lineage (NCBI taxonomy): Eukaryota > Metazoa > Chordata > Aves > Charadriiformes > Charadriidae > Anarhynchus > Anarhynchus alexandrinus. Next base: position 2,234,246 of record VUYV01000032.1, on the reverse strand, counting down.
AATATTTTGGAACCAGCAAATTTAGGAGGCTACTGTGGTATAAATAAAAGAAATGTTAGGGTCCTGAAGCAAGAGAGATTAGCAGAACTCCTATTGACTGCAGCAGGAACAAGTTTTGGCCTTGAGTTATTTGGCTTATAACTCTTCAGCAAGATTGAAAGAAGAAGGGTCTGGGATTTTTTTGATTGAAGATTTTATTAATGTCCAACCAGGATGCTGTTTAATCTTTAAAATACTCAGAATACATCAATTGCTTGGATTCTGAGCTCTGTGTTACACTTATTCTTGGACAGGCAAATTACAATGAGAATAATCATTGTCAGAATACTAATGTGATGTAAACTAATGTAGAGATATTTATTCAATGGAATGCAATTACCAGCAATACTCTATTTTCTGAACAGTGTGACTGTAATCCAATTTAGGCTGTTTAACCCCTGGTGATTTGTTTCTGTTTGTATTGTGATAGGCTGAAAACAGGCAGGATTGCTGGGGGCAGCAAAAGGGAGAGTAAGGGGAAATAGCACCACATGTAATCTGAGATCTTAATGACTTTACTAAATCTACATAACCACAGGGCTGTTCATCATGGTTGTGCTGCTAATTGAATTTTAAAATAAGGGTAGATCCTACAGTCACTTTCTCCCAACATCATTTCATTTTCTGATGAATGCTTAGTCACCAGTTTAAAAAAATCATTTATGGCTTTAACCTAAAGTTACATAAGGACCTTGGATTTTTTACAAGATGGGATTCTCAGGCACATGGTGGCAAGTGGCAAAGAGGATGCACAAGGTGACTTTCATGACCAGCTTCTCTTGCAGAAGAGTTTCTTGGCTGGAGGAGTTGCAGCAGGATCCCATGGGTAGAGGACAGCTTCTCTCTGTCTGAGAGAGGAGGGTCATGGGAAGGACAGAGCATGGGGACCTTGCTGCAGGCAATTTCTGAAGACTAAAAACCTTCAGCTAGATACTGGTACATTCATTAGCACAAAGGAATCCCCCTGAAACTAGCACATTTGGTGTGCTTCTGACACTAGCACAGGATACGTTGTCAACACGGATAGAAGTCTTGAGATCTGGTCTTTAAATAAAAGAAGTGTTAGGGTAATCGAGTTTTAGGAGCAGGGAGGTATTTTGTAAGCACACAAAAATGAGTGAGGAAGGCCTCAGCGTCCATCTGGTGCAGAGTTTGCTTATGGTGATGGCAATTCTGACATTGAGCTGAGTGCAAGCACATGCAGACTGGATCCTGAAGGATGTAGCTGGACCCAGTAGGGGGAACTGAGAGTCTGGAATATTCTGCTTCTCCCCAAACACCAGAAAAAAAGTGTTGAGGAATGAGGATAACCATCACTGGCAGGAGGGCGGGCCTATTTCCCAGAAAGCTACACACAGCTCTGATGGCTGTTCAGATTGGAAGAGCCAAGGGAATAGCAATTCAGACCTTTTGTAAGTACCACACCATCCCCTCACCAACACCTCCAGTGAAATTAGGCCCTTTAGTTACAAAACCCAAAAGGGCCAGAGGTGCAAGATTTCATCACAGCGGTAGGTCAGTATGGAACAGGCTAGGACATGCACACTGCCAACCCTGCCTGTCTGTGCAGGACAGGGCTCTGGGTGGGCTTTCAGCTCGTCCTCCCTGGTTACCATAGCTGAATATCTCAGTGGAGGACAGCAAATAAAGCAGGAGGAATGAGATAGAGTGGAGGTGTTGCTAATGGTTTTGGATGTGCATCTCATGAAGGTCTGGTGATAAGATATATCAACATTTGATTGCCTGGTTGGTTCTGTACAGAAGGATGTGTTCACACTGCAGCAGGTTTAGGAAGGCTGGGATCCAGTAGACTCCCTGGGGTTACCTTAGCAAATGAGTTATGTTTTACGTCCCCTGTGCCTTACCCCTGCCAGAAGGATGATGCCAGTTCTTGAAGGCTCACTGATATCACCGCCCGTAGTTGTGGAAGCCCTAGCTTCCTGGCAAATGATTTGAGAGTTCAGTATTATTAATGATGTGTATTGCACAGCGACCAGAGGCCCCAGCTTTACCGTGGTTAGCACGGTGTAACTACAGCGTGAGAACACTATGCATGGCCAAAGGAATGCATGACTGAGGCCATGGCTATCCAAAGGTAATCTCCCCAAGACAGGAAACCTTCAAGCAGAAACCATTGCGGAACTGCTTCCAGACTACAACTCTCTCTTGAGAAATGGGCCCTGGATGGGAACCCGAGTAAGATTTCCAGCTTTAGGGCGCTCGCACTTTCGTTCAGATTTTTGTGTCATGTAATGACCTATATTGGGGAAAAGGTGCCAGCTGAGGCTTGCCCACATGTGCTGTTGGTATGTCTGTAGTCTTGCAACGGTAAGAGGGAAGCAGAAACACGGTGAAAAGAGCAGGTAAAAATAGCACAGCTGGAACAGAGTGGTCCTAACTCCCAGGGATTCTGCATGCAAGAGATTTACCAAATCAAACCCTTAGTGCTTCCAACAGCCATTCAGCCATAAGAACTTAAGCTGTGAGTGAAAATCACACAGTGCAGCTATTATTCTTTCAAGTCCCAGTCGAGCTGTTTGCTTTTTCACTTTTAATTTTTAATATAATTTGTCATGTGAGTTTGCATGAGGCATCCCTCCCCAGTTATTTACCACAAGTGCTGTGGGAACTCCTGACAGAATGCAACGAGGGCTCACCACATCAGTGAGCTAAGGAAGAAGGCAGTTGTGTTTCTTACAACAGTTCTTACTTAGACCCGACTGGATTTAAATTACATGCCGCTAGGGGCTTTGTACAAGACATCTGTAATAGCAGAAACACCTGCAGAGCAGAGTTTCAGGATGACAAATTTTCTCTCTCTCTGGACTAGCTCTTTCTCTCATCTAAGCTGGATTCTCTTCGACGATTTGCACAGTCTGCGTTATTTACGCTGGTGTAAATGAAAGGAGAATTAGAGCCTGCCTTGCCTTTGCTGGGAAAAAGTTATCCAGCTTGTGGCTGCGAAGCTAACCTGGCTGCACGCTGCCCAGCCACCTCCTCTTCAAAGCGCCATTCCCACTAAGCAGTCTGCTCGGCTTTGAACAAATCGAAGCATATGGCCTCTGTGAAAAGCCAGACCCTCTTTGCCGCTTCTCATACCACCGAGCTTTGAAAAGCTGATGTTTTACAGTGAAGCTGAGTGCCGGTTTCTATTCAATACATATGAACTTTGAAATGAATCATGGTTTCATCTGAGACACTTTCCACTGATGCTAGACCTTCATCATTCCTACAGATCGACGGTATGGATTTCACTTTGTGAAGATTCAGTGCACAGATTTTGAGGTAATGTTTTCGGCTATGAAGAGAAAAGCCAGGATCAAGACTGTGAGAAGAGTTAGCTCCCCAAGTGCAGACTGATCCTCACGGGGCTCAGATTTCTTCTTCCCTTGACTGTGCTTTTATCCTACTCCATCTAAGAAAGTGTTGTTTTTGACTCAGTACTTAATACAGAAGAACATTGACTTCATATAATTTCTAACTCCTGTTCCACTCATTCTGACATGACGTTTGAACCTGACCTTTGGCTGAAAGACAGAAATGGATGAAACCTGATCGAGCATCTTTCATACATTTGTGTATCAGTTATCTGACTACAAGAGCTTGTTTGTTGTGTAGCAACCATCTTTAGCCTGTATGACTTAAGACTACATCCTGTAGTGGTTGGCACTGCTTAGTTCATTGCTGCAGCTATGTAATTTTTTGTCAGCTGGAGCCCTTGACCATGATTGCCGTTAAATGAACAGAAGCAGATTACTGTATGCAAGGGAAGAGGGCCTTCAAGGTTTGAAGAGGTAGAATTATTTTTTTTTATATTTCTGCACAGGAAAGGGAGGTTCAGCAGGATTTGTTTCCCAATAACTCCCTATCTTTATCCAGCCTGCATTGACCATTTTGGAAAGCCCCTAGAATGAAACTAAGGAGACCTGCCATGGACAGACATGTGTAATAGACTCCCAGTAGTGTCATCTAGGGTATGGTATAGTCAATGGTAGACTGCAGTTGAGCAAGAAGTTTGCTTGAGAACAGGCCTACAGTACTAGACATCTTGCCAAGCCATGGATTAAGCATTTGATTTGTTGTTGCCATTACCCAAGGCACATAATGGTTCTCTTTCTACTCGTCTTCTTTTCTTTATTTGCTTGCTATATCCATGTGTTGTTGGTCATCAGAGCGCGTTACTGCACACTCTTTAGAGTCCTTTCTGGACAGTTCAAAAAGCTGAAATGCAAAAGAAAACAGCTTCAAATGTTTTTCAGCCTGCAACTTTACTGTAATTTTCAGTGATTAATTCCTATTTTTAGAAGTGAACATGGAGGCTAAAATCCTCATTTGAGGGGATGGTAGGAGCCGAAGAGCCACATTTGGCGCTCAATCAGATCTCAAAGTTTTGCAGTCCAAGCAAATTTTGCAGCTGGGCAAGCCAAGTGCTCTGCAGAGGCTTAAATGGGAATGTGTGACTAAGAGAGCCTATAGAGGAAGAGGTTACTAGGCAGAAGGGAAAAGAAAAAGAAATATGTTAGTAACATTTCAGATTGTCCATGCAGAAGCTTAGTAAGGTGGAAGAAGAGATGAGATTTTTCTATACTGTTCACTACTGTCTTGGTCTAAAAGGTGCTCCAGGCCATATGAGGGAGCTCCCTTCATCTGCACCCAATATCCTTGTTCCGAGCACGGTTCCTCCTCATCCTTCCCCTTGTTACTGATGGGTGTAATGCTGCAGAAACAGCTGCAGGGACAGTGTTTGTTACTCACTTGGTGACAGTGTTGAACATGGAAGAATCCCGTATTTGTGCACCAAAAAGGCTAAAGAAGTACTTCCCACCTCCTTCTTCTTCAGCAGAAGCAGCAGGTGAGGAAGGTTGAGGAGGGATATAAAGATGAAGAACTACTGAGAATTTGTGCACGTCTATGCCTTGATACACACCTATTTTCTGGAGATGTGGCCATGAGCTTTGGATCTCTGCTGCTATAGTACTGGTGCACTTTTCATCGACCTTCCGTCTAAGACTCCATTCATAAATCGCTTATGGAGTGTGAATAAGCCATGGGGATGCTTTAATAAATGGTTTCTCACATGAAGTTTTATTCCCCAATAATAATTAGCTTATTAGTAAATCCCTAATGGCATTACTAAAGGAGGTCATTATCATTATCCCTGTTTTATATCTGCAGAAACCAAATCAGAGAAAGGGAAAGTCACCCACTAAGATTTGCAGATGCAAACTCCTGAGTCAAGGCAAATGCTTTATTCAGTAGGTCACAGGACTAATAGGTACTTGAAATAAATGGTTAATCAGCTGGTGTAAACAGAATTTAATAGGACAGTGATGTCTTCTTGGAGAATGCTTAAAACCATCTAGAATACTTACTTGTGTCTGTGATCGGTTGTCAACATTTAATAGCACTATCTATTCATAGAGGCTGTCTTAATATACACATAGCAAATTGCTGTACTGTTCATCTTTAGGAATCTGCATAGCTTATGTACCATCAGAATTTCTGCCATGGTGTCCTGAATTGTTAAAAAGAAACTGGCGTGCTATTTGTTAAGTTTTTCACTCACAGATATTCTTTTTATTCAGCTTATTCCTGATCATTTTGAAAATTGTGCTAGTACACTTGATTGTTTTCTTTAACAGTCCATTACTGGCCATAGAAAAATCTGCTGCTGTCTCAATGTACAGGACAACAGAATGCAAAGTAGAGTTAAATCAAAATAGATGTCACAAAGGCCGCTGCAATGATTGCATCGTACAAGGCAGTATGAAAGATTCTGACAGCAACCAGGGTGGATTTCCAATATATAAGGATTCCTCTTGAATTGAAAATCTATACCATGCCCAGCTATATATGGGGGACCTAAATACTCCTTAAGGTGGAGGGAGAAGTTTTGATAGACAGTGCTTCATGTCAGCATTGCATGATGATGCTGAGACTGCAGCTCCTCCAACTTGGCTCACAGCTCTGGGAATTTACAGTATTTTAGATTCAGTACAGTAAAATTAGTGTAAATTCAGTACATTACTGAGAAGCTCCTCAATTCCCTGTGTAATGAATGGTGCAGAAAATAGACAACCATGTGATTTACGACATCTAACGTGCTGAGCACTGGGTCCTCCAAGCCAACCAAGAGGCAAACCAAGAAAGGAGTGTGTGAGATTGTCATCTGGGTTTATCTGCCCTGAGACTCAGAGTCTGAAACCTCTCTTAAGCTAAGTTAATATATTTAAAGTCTCTTAAAACACTTCTGCCCTCATTTTGCCTGCAGACCTAGTGGTTAGAGCACCCACTCAGGAGGTGGGATTCAAAGGTTTGGAGTCCTTCTCCATCTGAGGAGGTTTGACCCTGTGGCTTCTGCACTCCATGAAAAATCCTTGAACACCAGGGTGTGATAGAGTCTAAGAGAGTGGTGGGGTAGGCAAAGGTGTCCTCTCCTCATCACCAAGTTGCAGGGTAGCCAGGAATTCATTGCTGCAATGGTGTCCTGGTTTCAGATGGGATAGAGTTAACTTTCTTCCTAGTAGCTGGTCTAGTGCTGTGGTTTGGATTTAGGATGAGATTAATGTTAATAACACACTGATGTTTTAGTTGTTGCTGAGCAGTGCTTACACTAAGTCAAGGAGTTTTCAGCTTCTCACACTGCCCTGCCAGTGAGGAGGCTGAGGGTGCACAAGAAGCTGGGGGGGACGCAGCCAGGACAGCTGACCCCAACTGGCCAAAGGGATATTCCATACCATACAACGTCATGCTCAGCATATAAAGCTGGGAGGAGTTGGCTGGGGGGTGGTGGCGGCTGCTCAGGAACTGGCTGGGCATCAGTCAGCCGGTGGTGAGCAATTGCAGTGTACATCACTTGTTTTGTATATTCTTTTAGCATTATTATTATTTTCCCTTCCTTTAGTGTCCTATCAAACTGTCTTTCTCTCTACCTATGAGTTTTACCTTTTTTCCGATTCTCTCCCCCATGCCAGTGGGGCAGAGGGAGCGAAGGGCTGTGTGGTGTTTAGCTGCCTGCCGGGCTAACCCACAACAAATGGAAAGACAAGTGCAGAGAGAGCAACCTCTGCAGCAGCCTGCACCAACGCTCCTGTCCGATTCCTGGAGCCCTGCTTGCTGCTCCAAGATATTTTTTTTCCTGCTTACTGTTTTTATTCTTTCAATCCAGGCTTTCTAATGAGGAATGTGTAAAGAGTTGTGGGAGCAGCGTAGATTCCTCAGGCTGTCCCTTGCCAGCTGAATATGCAGAAAAGCTCGCGCACCATCCCTGTTGCTCAGGGGAGCTGGTTAAGGTAGGATTGTCTGTATGAAATGGGCATAGTTAATGCCTGTGAAGTAGTTTAAAACATATAAGGACAACTCAGACTCGAAGCCTCCTTCTCCAGAGTGCTGCGGAAACCTGCAAGACCCTCAAGGGGAATTTTTATCCCCCTTGGTCCAAAGACTGCCTGTAAATTGATCCCTCCAGTCGAGGTTTTGCATGTGTGGATAGCTGACCACCCCCTGCAACAGTGAACAAAGAAGTGTAAGGCAAATACCAGCGCTCGGAGTGTGACATGAAGAGTTTGACGTGCTGGTAAGGAAGCCACACATCCCCATAATTACTTAAAATTCCATGCCTGGCAATGAGGTGCAGGGGGTTAATTAGGCTCATAAGCTGGGGGAGCAGGGAGACCTTTGGGAGAATCTTGTAGACAAGCAGCAAAGCATGTGTCCTCATTTGAATTTTACTATTAGGTTCCCTGCAGAGATCTCAAAAGCATCCTCCAATCACCGCCTGAGACTTTGTTTAGATTTCATGTTTGCAAACACAAGGCATCTCTGTTAGATTCTGAAGCTGCTGCACATGCTTTAAACCATCAAACTGGTGATTACGACAAGCAAATAGATCCCCCTGACTCCTTTCGTTTGTTAGGACTAATGACTCTCCTGGCTTTTGTGGCAAACAGTCTCCCATTCTTCCTTTAGAGCCTTGTGGTACTGCTGGATGGAGCTGAAATGGTTGAAACTGGTGCTGCCGGACACAAGACTGTTCTTGTCAGAGGCTTTCTAGTCTCCCAAAAGGCTATAACAGGAGCCTGACAGGTGTCTCTGCAGCCTTCAGCTCCTTTGGTTGCAGTGGGCTTTTGCACAAGTCCTTAGTGTTTCTCTCCCATTCATAACTCAGTGTGGTGTTCTTCTCCTCCCCCACCAGTTTTCCTCCCAAGTCATGGCTATGTTGCCAGTACAGCGCATTTCAGTCCTGCCGCATTTTGATTGAGGTAGGGGAGATTTCCCCAGACTACACTGAGACTAAAGTGCAGCTAGTCTGTGGCTATCAGCCTTCACACGGCTTTGCTGGAGAAGGAAAGGGAAAAGATAGGATCGGGCCATAACGTGAAAGCCAGTGCCAATCCATCTCCTGACCTTCCTCAGTCTTTTCTCCAGCTGATGCAAACCCGCTGCTCCTCATGGGGGTCTTTCCACTGACCATAACATCAGCTGGTTTCACATCAGCAGCAGCTTTTAGGGAGAGCAGGAGAGAGGGGAGGGGGATGAGCCATTGCTTTGTCCAGCTGCAACACATGTCACAAAGGAAGTGTAAGGAGAGTCTCATCTGAATGCCCGAATCCTCCTGCCCCAGACAGGTCTGCTTCTGCACACTAAAGAAATCCTTGCTTTCAAAGGGAGCGGATCCCAAGTGTCAAGGCAGGAGCAAATAATAACCTTGACATCCATCCAGGAAGAAATCATGCTTGGAATAATTCACTCTGAGGATTACAGTGAGTTTCATTATTACCACGGTACCTGTTTCTTGTGACAACGGCATCAAGAAATTCACCTTCTGCCTCTTGGGCACCGCTGTGATCCTAAGTGGCAACCTTCACCGTGGATTGCGTGCCGCCCCTACGGAGCAGAAACGTCGTGCTCACCGCGCACTGCCGTATTTCCATTATACGTGTGTAAGTGAAATCAAACCTGGGGGATTTCTTCCTAGTGCTCCAGACACGCAACCGCATCGCAGAATACAAATGCGAGCGCCGGGCTGACGCACGCGCGAGGAGTTCAGCCCTCAGCCCCAGGGACTAGCAACAGGCGGGCAAACCTTGAAGGGCAGGACAGCTCGTTAACTCAGTGCTTTAAATAATAGCAGTGGTGGGGATGCTGGTGATGTGTGTCCCTGTAGTGTGTATTTGTGTGTGCGTGTGGTTTGACAACAGGCGTGAAACAGCACTTGCTTCTTTGCTCCTCAGGCAGCAGCCCTGTGGAAAAGCATCGAGGAGGGCATAGGAAATAGGTTATTTATTTTTTTCTTCTCCTTGGAGATTTTGGACTGATTAAAAAGCTATTTTTACTCGGAAAGCAACAAGGAAAAAAAATCCAGCCATACATGGCAGGGATAAAAGCATGCTTGACTCTTCCGATAAGTACAATAGCATTTAATATCTTTGCTGCTTGGCCCAATATTGTATCACAGGCATCACCGGTGTTGTGCTTCCCAGCATGCCCCAGCACTCCTTCAAACAAGCGATCGCTGTAGCAGAAAGTCCAAGAAAAGGCTTACTCCCTTGAGGATCAAGAAGAAAGCAACAGTGAAGAAAGGTACAGTAGCTATTAATATTAATGTTTAAGGAAGAGGGGGGAGAGAGGACATAGGAGCAGTGAAAAAAACGACTACTTATGGCTTTGATGTGTTCATTTCCACAGGAAAGATAGCAGCATGGAGAATACGGAAAGCAGATAAAGAGGAAAATGAGGAGGTGGAGGTGAGCAGAAGGCAGCTCGGAAAATTGCACAAGCTGTGGGGAGTTTTTTCGTCTAGACACTCGCACACAGCAAAGGGAGCGACTGCCATCTGCATCTCCTCTGAAAAAAGAAAGGGAGAAAAGGGACAGAGCTGAGACAAAAAAAGAAATCCACCTGCGTGCCTCTCGTTTTGGCTGTGGTATGGCTGATCCACGCTGAACGCCTGCTGTGGGAGGGGAGAGAAAGCCAATGGAGGTATTGTTGTGTCTAAGGAGGCACAACATAGGGAGCGTGTGAATCCTCATGCATGGCTCTGTCCTACTGACACAGTGGGAAGAGGAGGCAGGGAACTATTTTAGTCCTGTTGAAGCTGCTAAAGAGTAAAAATGGAAGTAATTAAAGGCCTATTCTAGTCTCACTTAAATCTCTGAGTCTTCAGGCCAGAGTTATTTTTGTTGCATCGCTGTAATGGCATTGCATTGATGTTTAGACTGGGTTGGATTTTTAATTTATATTTTTTTAACCTGAGTTTAGGAAATGAGCCAGCACTTTCTGTGGCAACGCACTCACATTGTTGAAATTTTGCCTGCGAAAGGTTGTTTGGGTCCCAGGAGGAATTTTGCTAAATCTCAAGCAGCCCCAGCATGGCCAGTGCGTGGGCAGCTGGGTCACTGCCTTACGTTGTGGAAAGGGCAGGCTTGAGTCCCAGAGTTGGGTGGTCCAAAGCTAGACTGGAGATAAGAATGACTACTGCACCTTAGGTAAGGTGATGATTGCTTGATAAATAATGACCATAGAGTCTTGTTGTCCCCTATTTTTTTCACTGAAAAATAAAATAAATCTTCAGTGGTTAAGAACAAGAACCAAATCCAGAGCAAGAGCAGCAAAGGTTTTCTTTAACAGCAGCACTGTTTGCTGCCCACCTTGTGGTCAGTGAAGGCTGCTGTGGCTGTAAGCACTGACAGGAACTGCCTTCTCTTGCTGCCACGTTCATCCCCAATGAAACTTGTCTCGTCTCAGCATCACTTTTAACCTTTCTGCTCTCAGGTCCCCCTGTGCAGCCACTGCAGGCTTGCGTGGTGTCTTGGGAGGTCTGATCTCAAGTCTCCGGAGCCTGTGAGTATGTCTGCATCTCCTCAATTTGCACCTGTCCAACATGGGACTCAGCCCAGGTCTGCATCCTCGCGTGGCCTCCTGACAGTGCAGGGTGTCATCAGGAAGAGATTGGGCTCTTCCCCAGCACAGATATCTGTCCTGTGCAGGCTGCCTGGATCTCACCACAGATTCTGCAGGGGAGTCGATATAAAGAGCAAAGAACTTGCTTGGTTTTCCAAAAAAAGCAAAATCAATGTTGCTAGCCTCCTGCATTAGACCTCACATGGCTTTTTAAGAACTACCAGTTCGTATAATCAGAGACACAAAGTCCTCTGTTGTCAAAGTCAAGGAGGACCCTCAAGCCAGTGCCCATTAGCTCTGAGTGGTCACAGAAAGCTGAGCATGGCAGGAGCCTGGCATGAAAGGACTGCCATGGGAAGGTCCCTCACCTCCCTTGGACGTGAGGGTGAGCATCACATCCCAGACAAAACTGACAGCCTGCCCAAAACCTCTCAATCCTTTGCTCTGGAATAACCATTGGGGATAATTTCCCCTGCAGATTGTTACCTCAAGGAGGGAAAGGATGCATTTAACCAGCCCCAGAGAGAGGTACTGACTCTGTTCTTGTGGTCACAGGGGGCACTGAAAATGCCCGTGGTAGTTGTGTCCTGGTAAGGGTACCACGTGCTCATTTAGCGATGGGGAAAAAACATCTCCCTGTCTTCCCAGGAACAAGCAATAAAGATCGGAAAGGGCTGAGACATTGGAGCAGTGGCTTAGGTCAACAGAGAAGGAACTGTTTGGGCACAGTGAGGCGTAATGAGGGGGAGGATAATTTTCTGTGTGTAGGGAGGGAAAACATGTCAGGTGCTTCGAACCCCAGCCTACGTATTTTCGCCTGTAAGTGGTATTAACTGGTTATATGCATTTGCAGTGACTGACTGAATGCTGCAGATGTGTTTTAGACCTTAGACCATTTTTGTTACTCCACTCTGAATTTTCTACAATTCCTCTTTTGTTTCCTGAAAGCTGTTTTTCCAACCAGACACGGGAAAACTGCTGAACTCCTCTGGCTCTGAGCAGAGCAAGAGAATTACAGACAATGTGTCTTATGGGCAATTCACCCCTTGATTCATCTCAGCGGGGAGAGTGGATTATGTTACATCTTAACATCCCTACTGAGCCTATTTTCTACAATTTATACAATTCCTGTAACCCCTCCAGGGATACCAATCACTGTCATGAAAGCTCATCAGACTTGGTTTCTTGCTATTGCCGCTCTGCGTGTCTCACACATGCATGGGTGTGTTAGAAATAAATGACCTTGCTCTTTTCCTATAGCTGCAGTCCACCAACCCCATCTAATTCATCTTCATAAGCACTTGGCCAGCAAACAATGCCACCAAATTCCCATGGCTGGCCATGTTCAGGTTCTCTTTTCTCCCTGTGTGTTGTCTGAGAGCCCAGATGTGGTGTGGCGAGTGTGCATGGAGGTGGGAGCTTTGCTGNGTCTTATCACTCTGAGAACGTGAACATTTGTCTGCACAATATGCTGTTAATCTCAGTAGTTAGAAGAGGCCCAGCTAAGAAGCGAAGTTACTGAACAAAATTGGTTCAGTTTTACCTCAAACCAGGACAGGTGTGGCGAGTGTGCATGGAGGTGGGAGCTTTGCTGGGCCGTGGATGCCCCTCAAGCTCCCAGTGGCAGCAGAAGGGTGAGCGGGGCTCCTCGCCATCTCTCAGCAGTCACTCGTTCCAGCGGATTAAGGATGATTATTCCCTGTTTTGGCTCATGGAGTTACTGTCTGTCCTCCCAAACATGCGTATTTACAGCAAGCTAAGTAAGAGTTTGAAGAAAGAGGGCAGCAGGGGCACTTTTGTAGTCAGGGGAACTGCTTGAGTCTGTTTATTACTAATGAGCCGTTAGTGTCAGTTACCCACCGATGAGGGCACACGAAGTACCCCCTGCGGGCTTGCTGCTTGCAAAGGTTTGCCCTTTCCACGGGACGAGACTCAGCAAGATGTTTAACCTAAAGCAGGTGAGTCACCGTGTGTGTTTGTAGGCTGGGATGAATGACGAAGGCACATGCTCAAATGCTTTCCTGAATCAGAGCTACCGCTACATTTGAGATCCTCTTTAAAATTCACCTCTGGCTGTGTTCAGCTGCGTGGTTGATACAAAGTGGTCTATTTTTCAGTACTTTGCTTTAAAAGCAATGCTTCTGTCCTGCCACCAAAAAAAGTAAGACACAATACACGCTCATCTCTTTTTTGTAAAGTCATTTTAGATCCCTCAATGTGCAAACGCCAGCACCTCATTGCCATCAAAAACCAATTAACATAACTGATGAGTGACAGAAAATCAAAATACAGTCAGATCTAACAGCCCCAGAGTCAGGAATGTAAATTATACAGTCGCACATTTTTCTGTAAGATGACTCGGTTTGTTCTCTTTCCATTGTAATCAAAAGTGAATTACGATCTCGAAAGGTTCTATCTCTCCCAGATAACTGAAAAAAGCTAATTAAAAACAAAAGCCACAGATGTAATCATTGCTTAATGCTGTAAGCATAACATGACCTAATGCTATTATGAGTTCTGAACAAATTTCAATTAGAACTCCAGCTGGTAAACAGATAAATGTGATAACAGCATTTTAATATTACATAATCACTTGTTAGTAAAAGTAATTTTTATTTCAGCCATTCATAAGTATCAAAATGGTTTTATATTTAGATATGTTTTTCACTACAATTAGAGGACAAAACCCATGTGAATTAGTAACGTTTGAGAAGATCCTCCTCAGGGGTGTGTTCTATTTTTTTAAATTAATAATTTTATTTTTTTTTGTACAATCACCATCACTTTGTAACTTGCTAGTGATTTCGACTGTCACCAGAATAGAAAAGTAATTCAAACGTGTACTTCGTATTCTGCACTGGGAGGAATCACTTCTTGGTTACGCTGGCCTTTTGTTGCTCAAAGTACTTTGTTATTTCCTGTCTCACTGACCTTTGGGGAATGTGGAAAGTCATGGCCTGTGACGGGGGGTCGATGGGACTTCAGAACACGCGGAAAATCTGGGGGTGCTAAACCGTAAGCTCGTTGCAGCAGTGTATGTATTGATGTAGTTGGTGAAGAGCATAACCACGAGTCTGGCTGGATCCTTGCGATAAGTAAAGGCGGTCCATGGCCGGAGTGCTACTGTGGCTTTGGAGAGCCAGGACCAGTTCCCTGCTCTGCCAAATTCCCAGTGAATGACAAATAAAATACTCAACTTACTCATGCCTCAGTTTCCCTCCAAAAAATGAACCTGGACAGTGACTTGAAGTGGCTCACCAGGAGTGCACGGAGAAACCGCAGCCAAACTCCTGCCTTTTTCTGGAGAAGGAAAGGGGGAAAGCAGCAGCTCTGGAAGGATCTCTCTCTTGCTAGGCTGGTGTCACGCTTCCCTGCTGCAGCCAGTGCTCAGGCCCAGCATTTGATTTCAAGACAGGTGTGGAGTAGCTGCCTGGTACGATGGTGACAGCTTATTCACCTAATGAGCATACGATTCCTCTCTCTTGTGATTTAAAACACGGATAAAATAAATTCCATCACTGGAGGAGCACACTGGCCTGACAGCACCGAGGGAGGAAACCCACTCCAAAATTAAGACAGTGAGGGAAGGTGCAATGCCAGGTTCTCCCCGTTGCGCCGTTAACCAGCCTTAACCTTGTCCTCGCGGGACCATCTCTGATGAGGGAGCACTCAGCATCCACCACTTGGCCTCTGTGCTGAGGGGACCGATCTGCCAGTCTGGTGAAGATGATGTGCATGATGTGGACACCTATATTTAATTTGACTTCATTTGCATGCAGCAGTCCTCCTGAGTTCAGAGTTATTTGATGGCAGAGACAACAGAAGCTGTCACTACCCTGAAATAAAATTCTTGCTATCCCTCCGTGACATGATTTTTTTTTTTCCTTCCTGCTTCAATTATCCATTTTAAATATTTATTACATACCCTGTAGGGTTACTTTTACTCTGGAAAGAGCAAGGGTTAAGCTTCTGTTTTTTAAACAAGAGAAAACATGTTGAAATAAATCACTTTTTTTTCAGCAGCAACAATAACACACACAAAAAAGAAAGAAATCCAATATGAAAACATAGTATTCTTAGTTAAAAGGGCAATCACTCTTGGGACTGAAAGCTCTCCTGACTAGCTGCCGTGGCTTCTCCATTATTTACTCATATCACGGTAGCAACTAGAGGTTTGAAACAAAATACAAGATTGCATGTGCTAAGCCCTGTAAGATGCAGTAGGAGCTTTGCTGTCTACGTAGGAGAGAGAACAGTCCGGGAAGCGGAATGTCATTCTGTCCATGTGAGATGCAAAGGTGTAGACTGATGAAGTGACTTGGTTACAGAGGAGGTGGCAGATGAAGTTTGTGGTGAGGTCAGGACTGAAATGATGCTCTCGGACCATTTGTATAGTTCTGGGTTCGTCCCTCCTCCTGGAAGTTTATGTGAACCTCCCAAGATCTGGGTTATCACTCTCATCCCTGTGTGTCACCTTGGTCCTCCTTATTAGGGGGCGTGTGGCATGGACCCAACAGTGGGATGCTGTTTTTCGAACTGAGATTTCTAAAATATAAGTGTTTACCTTTAGGGCAGATATCTGAGCTTCGGCTATGTTTATGGAAAACCGGTCAATACTGTCCATAATACCTAGGGCATGATTCATCTGACCTAAATATGGGTGTCTACTTTAGAATAAACTGACTGATGCCTTACGGCTGTATTGACCAGATCTCCAGCCACTGTAACGGGAGTGCAGCCAACAGACACAACTTAATTTAAAGAGATGACTAACGCCCCATTCAAGTCTGTGCACAGCGATGCCTTTGCAAAAGCTGTCCTATCTTGACAAACGCTGGTGTGTATGCCTGGTACACTTTAGGAGTTGGGCAACCATGGTGCTGAGATCCTAAGAGAATGCAGGGATCCGAGTAGACTGTAATAAAGTTAGTTAATGGGAGACACTTAGATTTTGCCAGAGCCGACACACAAGTTGGCAAATTGGCTGCTGCAGTCTGAGTGAGTCACAGAAGTCGTCTTCTCTGTGGGATAGGTGTATTTTTTATTGTCTGCACCTGAAAATGGGCTTGGCTGTCTTTGAGCCTGCCCTAGCAAAGCAGGCTGGCCGGTCAACCAGAAGCAATTCAACACAGCTTGAGGGTGAATGGCAAATGGAGGATATTCATCATTTTGACCATCTGGCTTGTCTGTGCCAAACTTGCCTGGCTTTGGGTAAAATAGCGTCCATCTCTGCTGAACACCCGTATGACTCCAGTGTTTTGAAAGCCTGAAGGAAATGCTTGCGATGAGTCATGGTACTGCCCATCGCTGCATGATGGACAAGTATTTCCCCTCAGTCAAAGAGAAGCAGCCCAACGGCCTCAGCCATGAGGGCTGGATCTCATCTTTGGCGCTGCCCAGAACGCAGGAGCAGCAAGTGTCATTCATAGAGGTCTCAGAGAGTGAGGTAGCTCCAGCACAGTTGTCCCAGCAGTAATTTAAATAGTCTCCCACATCTATTTTCTTCTTAAGCTCTGGGTTTTATTCTTCTCTTGTTTATCCCTGTTTTATTTCTCTGGTGAAGCCTACTGAGGTTCATTCATGTGAATCATATCACACGTTCCTGGAGGCAGGTCATTCCTTAAGGCCTGTTCTCCACTTTGCTCTCCGCACAAGATTTCACTGATAGCTCTCCATATCAGATATCACATATCAGATAAAATATAACCAGCAGTTCCTTCCTTCAGTACCTCTCGCTTTACCTAAGCCCTACTGCTTTGTTTACTGTCACCACCCCGACCTATTCGCTGCTTTCCCTTTCTCCTATTCTCATTCCTTCTATCATGCTGCTTCTCCTCTCGGTGAAATCTTTTTGTAATATATAGCCTTGTTTTAGTTTTAATTTATCAAAAAACATTGCTTTCAACCCTACACACGTTAAATGCAGCACTTACAATCAACCTTTGGAGATACCAGACCCTTCCTAACCCCTTCCTTAACTCCACTGGCACTGCCCTAACCAATGCAACTAATGATCTTTTCCCAGCCAGCACTCCACCTTCAGCTGTCTTTGACACCATTGGCCACATCTTCTGTGAGCCAGTGCGCTCATACTTTTCTTCCCATCTGTAACTCTTTCTTCTCCATATTTCTCACTTTTTCTCCGAAGTTGTAATTCAATTCTAGAAATGAAATATTTGTGTCCTTCCACCTGCCCTATTCATTTATTATAAAGGTACAGCAACAAATCTATTTTAATAGAATAGAATATATAAAATATATGTCAGAATATGGAATATATTATTGTTCAGAATATATTATTGTATAGACTATATAATTCAGCTGCAGCGGCTGTATTTGACTTCACAAACATTGCTGTGCCTTAAATGTCTTCTAGAATGTTTATTTTGTCTTTCTTAGAACATTTTTGATGCTTCATAAAACCCCCGAGTACCTGTGCAACCACTCAGTGACCATAAATCGTAAACAGAAAAACTTTGCACTCTCCCTTATTCACTGAAGACATCTTACTACAGATTAACTTCCTTTGTTTGATATTTATTAGGGGTTATTTTGCCTACCTGCACATTTGTTTCTGCAAACCCTAATTAACTGGACCTCCTTTAAACACTGTTTATTTGCCAGGGTATTCACACAGCCCTCAAAACACCATATTAATTGATATTGTTGAAAAGCTGTTTTTTAATGGCCAGCAATCCTTCCTCCAATTCATCCTTCCAATCTTTCAACAAGGCTGTTCTTATACTCTGGCAAATGGAATAGATATATCGGTATTCCTGTTGTTAAATTTCTCTTACATCAACTGATTCACACATCAAATGTGGAGCTTGGCAATTATTACCATCCCCGTCTTTATCAAGAAGTGAAGAAAGGGTATTATTCGCAGAGCACTGGGCGTCTCCCTTAGGTTGGTCTCCCCAAGCTCTCCGTACAGAGAAAAGCTCCTCCAAAGGGCAACATTAGAAGAGCCTGCTGAGATGAGCCTACTGAGATGAGTCAGATAATTCAGCTGGCTAAATTAGACTATTCAAATGAGTCAGTGGTAACACTCCTAATGGCTTCAGAGGATGTATATTCCAGCAATTAGCCACAATGTGTAACTGTAGTTCTATATAATTAGCTGTACAAATTGCAGCAATATACAATAGGTTGCTATGTCTTAAATAAGCAATGAATAAGTACAGTGTGACTGGAGCTCAAGGTTATTCTTGTCTTCATTTACCTCACTACAAGAAGCCTGCAGGGCTTTGATTTCCAAAGGGAGATGAAGTTTGTCTTCGTTAAGCCTATTATAACCAAATGATGATTCTTTGGGTCTGGCTCAGTATTCAACTTAGGCACGTCTTTTCTGCCTGCCTTATTTATTCCTGGATTCTTGAATCTCATTCTGTGCCATGACATTTCTGATTTTCTCCCTACTCCTCATTTCTGTTCTTTTCTAAAATCATACAAAGATATAATTTAAAGGGACCTCCAGAGGCCAAAGCAGGGTGGTGTCAATGTTAGATCAGGTCCCTCAGAGCCTTTATGTTGTCTTGCTTTGAATATCTCCGAGGATGGAGACTGCCCAGCCTCTCTGGGTCTCTGTTGTGATGTCTGACCACCCTCACTGTGAAGAATTTTTCCCTTATAGCTAATTAGTCTTTCTATTTTCCATTTGCTGTACCTTGTGTCTGCCAACTCTTAATCTGGCTTCATCTCTTCTTTAAACCTTTCTTAGGTAGTTGAAAATATTAACTTAATTGCCCTTAGCGTTCTTTTCTTGCAGCTAAACAAGGCTCAGCTTCTGGAGCCTCATCTTGTACATCATATGCTTTGGTCCCTAACCATCCCAGTGGGTCTTTGATGAACTTGCTTTAGCTTGCTGATAACTTTCTTGTACTGGGAAGCCCAAAACTGAACACAATACTCCAGAGATGTATTCTTCACAGGTGCAAAACAGAGGGGGAGATGAGCTTGCTCAAACTGTCAACCGTGTTGTTGCTGATGCAGCCTGTTGGGCAGTTGGCATTTGTCACTGTGAGGCTGGTGGGCAGACTCATGTTCAACTCCTTGGCCAGGGGCATCCCAGGTCCTTTTCTGCAGGGATGATTCCTAGTCAGCCAGGCTGCAGCCTGTACTGGTACTTGAAATTATTCCAACCCACATGCCTTTGTTTTTTTGTCTTTTTCTTTGCCTTTGTTTCCAATTTCTAAACCTTGGTCTCAAGGTATATCTGAAATACACAGATTCTGAGACTGCAGGTCAGCCATCACTAATGGCTGTTGGCAGGGTTCTGCTGAAGGAAATGGAACCGACAACATTTATATAGTGAAAGATCTTGATCTTGCTTTCTTTTTAATCCCGACTATTTTTTCTCTGAATATCCTCCTTAACGGTATAAACATCCCATCTTCATTTCTGTTCTTACTGTGCTTTTAGCTTCAGTATTTACTTGTGGTAATGATTTAGTTTTGCCTCTTTTTTAATCTAAGTAAGAGGCTTGATTCATCTTGCTTCGTTCTTTAACAGGATCTTTATTTCCCTCTGCGTGTTGTAAATACCCTGATAAATGTGTTAATTGAAATGACTGTCAGATGTACTGAAAATGAGTCATTTCAGGAATCCTACCTTGAAAGTGTATTCATAGTGAAGTCTAAAACATGAAGCTCTGCAAATTAGACTGTTTTTACACTGTAAAGAAACGGCAATGAATGATTTGCAAGCAAACACACAAGCACGCGTGCATATGGATGCACACACCAGTGCACACTCACAAGGAAATAGCTCTAGCTGGATTCATTATAATGGTGGACAGAGTGGGCAGTTTTGTCAGTCAACTGAAATCTAATCAATCTGTCTAATGCCTTTCACAATATCATTTCATTAGAGGCTCAGAATAATCATTCACTCATCTGCTCTACAGCTGCTGGATTTGATTTGTGTTCTTTTATTGCGGGAACTAATGTGTATCTCGTAAGATCTGGTCGTTTTGAATGTTTCCTGTTTATTGCTTATGTGCTAAGAATATGTATTGCCTTTATTTTATAGATATTAGAGGATGAAATCCAGTGGGGGATTTCTACAGAGTAGGGTATGTAAAATAGTTAAGTTCTTGTAGGGTTGAAATGGTTAGAATATTCACTGAGTTATCAACCATCTTCCCTTCATGAACCACGTTAATTGACATCCTGCAGAAGCCATTAGGCATTTTTTATTACAACTCCTCAGGCTGCATTCCACCTTTCTTTAGACCTCAGTTTTCAATGAGCTTAAAGGCAATTTGAATGAAGAAGTGGCTTGCACAAAAATCTGCCTTTCACTTTCAACGGTCTGTGTCCATTTAGAGAGAACAGGGTAGAAAGGGAGGGCAGATGTAAGCAGAGGTGGGGAAAGTTCCCACTGATAGAGAAGAAAGAATGAAAAAGGCAGACCAATGGAAAGAACAGCCCTCAGTAAGGAACAAGGAAGCCCTTGGGCCAGTGTCCAGTATTCTTGTTATCACGGGTTGGTTCCTGTCCTTTAATCAATTACCTTTTTTTGCCGCCTAATACTTCTGAAATGCCATTCTAGAATCTTGTCCACCTTGATAATGATATTTACATTTCCCTCTATTTACATGCTACATTTATTCGTGTCCAGTTTGTACTTATTTGTTTTCATGTCATTAGTTGGCCTTATTTAGGCAACACACTACAGCTGCCTTGCGGAGGCATCACGGTGCCTCCATAAATGACGTGGGTGTTTCGCATGACTGAGTGACTGAAGCTCCCTCTAAACTGTGGGCCTATTCGGGATCCTCCGCACCCTGGTTCACGGTGTCTCAGATCAGGGCAGCTGTCTGAGGAGCCATAACTCAGGGTCTTTGTGGATCAGTGGAACAAAACAACCTCTCTACATTTGCATCAGGCCAAAAACTGAACCACGAACCTTGTTGTCTGAGGGAACATGCCTGGTGGAGAAGGAGGAAGCTTCTGCAGCTGCATTTTGTCTACTGTCTGCTGGCCAGAACCCATGCAGCAGAAGGAAGTCTGGGACCAAGACCTTCATCTGCCTGAGAGATGTGCTGCAGCTCTTATTTTCTAGGGACGTTTTTCCACCAACTGTGATCTATAATCTTGATGGGACCATACTCCTCTCTGCTGAAGATGGGCCGCTGCACAAAAAACAAATGCACGATCTGTGAAGCCAGAAGGATCCTGATTCTGCAGCCCATTTAATGGGGCTCTGGGAGAACAGTGCTGGATTCTGGGACCTATTTCCAGTGCTTGCATGTGTATCTCATGTAATGACTTTTTTGGGTGAAAAACACATGCTGTTTCTGAAGCAGTAACTATTGCTGGTTGCAAGGTGGTTGCTCATCAGCTAAAGCAAGAAATGCTCCTCACCTGTGGAATTATCACAGGGTGGTTTCATCACTCCTGGAAGACATAGAGCACCATTTCCACCATCTTTGGTGGAAAAATGCCTAGGATTTGTGTTTCCACCTCATCAGTCAGTTATGTGACCCCAGACTCTACTGCAGGAGGTGCATGATCCCTCCTACGCTCTCAGTTTTACTCAGTGCAATTGGAGCTCTCCTAGTGGAGATAACTCAGTGAATATTAGGTACTTTTTATCTTTCAGCAGTATTTACTGTCTGGCAGACTTAGTAGGGACAGTGATACCCTCTCCAGTATTTTTTTCTCCTCTAGTAAGTCAGGTTCCCTTGGTAATGTTAGGAGTCCTTCTCTGTGCCCATCCCAGTTTGAACTCAGCATTCCCGAATGTGGTTAGCTAGACTTGCACACTGCATCCCACACAAATTTCAGCAGAGCCCCACATTAATGCTTCACTATCTCTCCTGATATAACCAGTCATCTACTACAGTCTCTCCTGTCACTTAAATCTCAGGAGAAAAATGTGCTTCTATGAGCAGGTCACCCAAGTCATTTTAGATTATACAGCTAGATGGTAGCCAGCAGATCATAAAGGGTTTCACTAACCTTGGCAACGCTGAACACCTCCTGAGTTATTTGTCTGATATGTTACTCACAAAAATACTTAAAACTGAGTTTCAGACTTTTGCTATTTACAGCACCCAGTTTTTCTTGCCTCAGCCATTTTCTCTGGATTGTGAGGGAATTGTCTCACTTCCATCCCTTTCCAGCTTCTCTGCAGTGGTGATACAAGTTGTCATTTTGTTTTGTAGATACAGAGCTTTCTTGTTTTATAAGGGTCCTTGGTGATGGCCAGCAACTGATGCCCAAAGCATTACTCAGTCACTTGTATCCTTGGTGTGAGGAGATATAGCATTAGGTTGTCCTCTACCCCATTTCAAGGTCATCTGATGATTTTCAGATGTGTAGATGTGAAACGTTGGTACATACAAGAGAAATTATTAAAATTCTGTACCAAATGAATTTATATTACTCTAAGTATAAACTAAGGATCTTATATTCATAATCATAAATGTTGTAAATTTGGGGCATAGCATCCTGGGGCAAGAGGGGTAGCAATAACCCAGGTTATCAAACTTGTGTCGTGCGAAGTTTTGGTTATCAAACGATACCAGATTGTTAGTGGTTCTTTGGGCTTTGTTCTTTGGTCTGAGCCCCTCTTATCTTTCAGTCAGTCTGGTGTACTGGATACAACAACGAAAAGACAATATGTAGCATTTGAGCATTTTTCAAATGATTTAGAATAGCCTGCAGCCAAATCAGCTGATATAATGTAATTTCATCTCGGGAAGAAAAGCAAGGGTATAAACCCTGCAAGGTAGTCCCGATTGCAATAAACAATGGTGGCCTTTAAGACTCCTGCTTCAAATAAAGTCAATACTTGAGTTTTCCCTAAGATGAAATTTTGAAGTCGACGCAACTACCTATACATTAAACTGGAAACTATCAAGTTGTTTTTTCTCTTACTCAAATGTTAATAGAAAATTTGCAGTCAATGTTTTTCCTTAGTAGTACCATTGTGGTGCAGCTCCCAGCAAAATGAAACTAAACGGTAACAAGGGAAGTTTCTTTGTTATTTTTTTTTTCTTTCTTTCTTTTTTAGGTCTTTTTTTCTTTCTTTCTTTCTTAGTTTCAGACTGTAATAATTATTCTTTAGTAGGCTTTGTTGATAAAATACGGCTGAAATTTTCAGAGAGCTCAACTCTCACTACTGATTCCAGAGGCTCCAAATAAATCAACACATGGGCTTTCAAATTCTACCTAAAAGGATTATAGTGGGAGCTATTAAGGCATTGGGCACTTTTGAACATCTGACCCCTGCACAGAGGCTTAAAGACAGTTGAGCTCTTCTG
This sequence comes from Anarhynchus alexandrinus, assembly GCA_008711295.1. Lineage (NCBI taxonomy): Eukaryota > Metazoa > Chordata > Aves > Charadriiformes > Charadriidae > Anarhynchus > Anarhynchus alexandrinus. The sequence goes on along the minus strand of VUYV01000032.1, from coordinate 2,211,034 downwards.
AAAAAATCGTTCATACCTGAAGACTCTTGGAGGTCTAGCTTCTCCGTTTTGCAGTGGCTTCTTGTTCTTTATCCAAAGACAGGATCCTGTTACTGAGGCTGAGACCTGCAAACTCCTGAGAATCAATGTGAGAGGCTAAAACATGTTAAGTGATTGCTGCCAGAAGGCTAACTGCAGGAATGATTTATAAAATACAATTCTTGTACAAAATCTCGGATGCTGCTGAATTCCCTTGCTGGAGGAATAGCAAGGGTTACGTGGAACGGACTGAAATCTGGCAGGAAAGGAAGGGATTATGGCATGTGGTGAACGACAGCAGGGAGACAGCCATGTCAAAAGTTCACATGCAATATGTGATATCAATAATTTACAAGACACTTCCATTCCATTTTCTTTATCAACAAAGCTATCTACAAGCCGCTTGGAGGGTTTGCCTAGTTCACTGGTTTTGCTACACCACAAAGGGACTGAATATCCTTACATATAACATGATGTTATTTCATGTACACGCATCTTTACCATGTCTCCAATGCAATGCAGCAGGATATATTAGCTGTGTTCAGCTGCGCCAGGTATCGTCCCCTGACATCAGCATATCTCTGACTGTCATCGTTGCTGTGATCTCTTAACACTTTGTCTTTTTTCATCTGCCCATCCTTATGCATCAAGCGATAGGAGAGTAAACCCCTTTGAATATGTGTGTTTGTGTGTGTCTGTGTCAGAGATTGCTGTGGGGCATCCTTAGGAATGTAAAGAAGTTGCATTAATTGCCTAAGGCACTGGAGAAGCAGCCCAGTTTGATAAGTCTCCTGGAGAGAGTTTTCAGTGAAAGGGCCCGGCATGCGGGTTTGCACTGCTGGATTCCCTATGGCACAGAGGTATGAGGAAGAATAGATTGTATTTCCTCTCTTGCCTTCTGAGTACAGTGCTCGCATGGTGCACAAGATGAGCTACTGGTGGTCTAAGGGCAAGGCTCTCCCAAGATCGTCTCTTTGAAAACCTTATCAGTGCTCTTTCTGCGTTCAATAACTGAAAAGCAGAATTCAGCATCTAGATATGAACTGGGAGGATAAAATGGTAAATCACCAACTTGACCAATTGTGGCATGTTTCGATACATTCATTATGAAATAGAAATATGAAGGATAGTCTGATCCATTCTGATCCGTATAGACTGCCACAGTCTTGGCTATTATAAGCAGTTTTGATTAGGAGTAGAAACTGGGGCTAGGGATCTTGAATGCAGTTCTCTGTATTTACCAGAACGTACTAAATCTGTTATCCCTGAGCATGGGAGCAACCAGAGACAGTCTCCAGTCCCAGCTCAGCACCCCCAGCCCAGTCCCTATGTTTTCAGACCCTCTCTGCACTCTTCCCATCCTAGTCAGATTATGCTAGCTGACTTACTGTTTATTCACTTTTCCTTATTATATTCCCGTGCTGCGCTCTCCTACACACACTCACACACAGAGACACACACCCACACACCTTTCCCATAATAATAGTCACTGAAACCTGTCTGCTTAGAGCAACGAAACTTTGTGCTGGGTAGATATGTGTGTTTTACTTTCCTACTTTCATATCTGAAAAGAAAGAGAGTCATAATATCTGTTAGGCTCTAAAAGGTTCAGTCTCACCTAAAGCGATTTAGCGTGCAAACCTTAACAGGGTGCAAAAAGACAGGGAGGAAAACCTCCTTCTGCTCCCTCCTTCCTTCCCCTGCAGATGAGGCAGCCATCCCTTCTTTAATGAGTTATTTTCTCACTGCAATTACAACCTGAGGGGCTGACCCTTGGGTAGTCCCAGGGAAGGGGTCACCTCTATGAGACGCTGACAAGCGGGATGAATCGTGCAGTTGTTCAGGTATTAGACGACTTGGAATTAGTTCCCAGACCTGTCCCAAACCCTTCTGGTTACTCTGTTTAGATATGTCTGGTGCGGCTCTTCAAAGGTAGAGGTAGTTGCCTGTGTACCTCTGAGGCTCTGGACCTCTGTCCACTTCTCAGTGGATTAAAAGGGGATGATAGTGGCTTTCCCAGAGCCGTTGCAAGATGGCAGTGAGTAAAAACAGAGAAACATTAAAAGACTGTGAGGAGACAACCTCTGTGTTTGGGGGGGAGCAGGCAGAGTAGATAAACAGGGTTAAACAGCAAACACCAATTTCCCTGGAAAATAATATTCTGGCTCCGTGTACAGCCATATTATGGCATCTCTAATCTATGCCTTCTTCTGCCACACATGTCATATTATTATCCAACCACTGGTTTCCTATCAAAAGATGACCTTGGAAGAGTAAAAAGAAAGAGGAAATAACATAAAGAAAAACCAGGGAGGTTTTCTGGCCAGCAGGATAGAAAATTACATATATAATAATCTTCTGCAGTCCTGATGACACAATCCGTGAAGTGATTTAGCCTGGCACTGCTCTGCTTGCTGCCATGGAGCTACTGTAGCTGAGACCACATGGGGCCTGGCCTTTTGCTCCCAGCATCTGCTGGCGTGACACAGACTGACAGGGAGGACAAAAAGAGCATTCAGGCAAACGTTCAACACCTTGCTCCGTTCTCACTGGCACGGAGGTCCTGGCGAATTCATGAGGAGTTTGAGGAAAGTCAGGAGGAGTGGGGTCCCTGGTGTCCATAGACCTGTTTATGACACTGAGCCTTGATTTCTGGTTAAGTTGATTTAATAGTAAGTCCAGAATAACTGGGTGTAATTGAGACCTGGCCTTCTGGATCTCTGTCTCTGAAACCAACCACACCATATTTGCAGCAGTTTGTTATCTGTGAGGAGTCACAGGAACACAAGGACGAGCAGAGCACGCCAGCCCCGGGTGCACGCAGCCCAGGCGTCTGTCTCCAGCAGTGGCCCAGGGCAGATGCATGGGGAGAAACGTAAGACAAAGCAAATAATGGTTTTTTTTCTTCCCCAGGACACTCTCCCAACTTCCATATGACTTAAAGTATAAACACTGATTTGGGTTTCATTATTCCATTTGCTTACCTCCCTAGGAAATTTCCAACTGAAGAGCATCTTTTTTGACAGTCAAGAGGTTAGGCTTACAAATGAGGCAGATCTGGCAGGCTTGTCCTCCCTGCTTACTGACCGAAAACTCCCTGTGGTATTTCCCACTTTGCCATCATTGCTTTTTTAGCTTTTTCTTTTTTTTTTCTTATGCAGCATTAATTATTGTTTCACCAAACAAAGCGGTCTCAGAGATATTTATCTGGGTGGCTGCATTTCACATTGAGAAAACTGACTCACGTAGTGCCAAAGTAAGGATGAATTCCTCTGCTAGTGACTAATTATATTACCTAGTGCATAATACAACCCAACCCTGTTAGACTAAACCTTGAACTATTCATAGTCATGCCCTCTAATGGGGTCCCTAGCTATTGCAGGCCTCCTGACCTAAGGAGGTCATTAATTAATGTCTACATTTCTGCATGTGTATAAATATGCATAAAATCTAGTCGTTCTGAAATGAAAATCCAGTGTCTTTCACCAGCATATATTTGCACTTACTTAATGCTAGATAGAAAGATATACAGTACAGAGACCTTTTAAATATACATATATACTGCAGATTAGGTTTAATCTTTTACAGTTTGTCTGGGATTGAATTTTTTCCCCCATGTACTTGATTCGTTAATAGTTTTGCTACATATCATTGTAGGCATTGCTGATGTGAGTGTTTTGAGTACAGGAAGTTCATGTTGTTTTATGAAAACTAGTTTGCTGGAAACAATAGATACTATTCTTCAGCTTGGACTATCACCAATAATTATCTCCTGGCTACTATGCAAATATGTCATGTCCTAATTTCTACACTTGTTCATTTAACACATAAGCTCATTACAGTTTAGGTGCTTATTTAAAGGCGCTGCAAATATCTGAGAGCAAGTTGCTCAAAAGCTTTATAAATGGGAAGTTTGCTTCACTGGCAAATTCCACTTTCTGCTGCAGACATGGTCTGCGATCCACAGTTATTTTTTCCTTAGTCTATTCGGAAAGGACTCCGCAGCCGGGCACGAGGCCAGATTTTGATCCCAGTCTCTTTATTGGTTTCAACTGAATAACTTCAGATTTCAACTGGTTCTCTGGCAAACTGAGCCTGTCCTTTCACTCAAGTGTCAGCCCAGCACTCAGCTGCTAAGGGAAAAAGCATGAGGAAAAACCCTTGTTTGCATTTGACACCTGACTTGTTACCTCGCTTCGCCAAGAAAACTAAAATCAAGAAGAATGGCACATATCCCCTCTCTATTTCCAGTCACTGCCGAGCGCAAAGGCGTATTCAAACACCATTGCGCAATGTCTGTGTTTTTAGAGGCTTGTGAAGTGTACCCCTCACAAATTGCTTGCGGGTTCAGAGCACGCACAGAGGGTAGCGCAAGGATTGCAATGTCTCGGTACAATACCCAAGGGTTGACCCTCGTCAGTCACATGAAGTTAGCAGTGGTCCGTTTTGTAGATCGCCGTTCTGGCCAAGCCCTGCCTTCACTGACAGTCATACAGCCCTAATGAGGTCTCACGCATGCAACCGAAGCCAAAACTTGGGCTGCAGCAATGGTGCCTGCACTACAGTTTTGAGCAAATCTTGATCAGTTTTGGAGAAATCTGATCATAATGCTCCAGTTGGATCTTCTCAGTGTTTGGAGCAAGACCTTGCTGTCCATGTAAAGGGGTTTGCAAAGCCGTTTGGCGCAACACGGTGCACGGCTGACAGCTTTTCTAACAAAGGCTCAGTAAGCAGAAAAAGAAAGAAAAAAGCCATTCACACATTCTTACGTCTTTTCTTCCTCTCATCCCCTCCTCCTCCTGGAAATTCCTAAACACAAGAGTCACCACGAGGGCAGCATCCCCTTTGCACTGCAGGGCTGTGCACTCAAGTGTATCCAACCATTTGTCTGAGCTGCTGAAACCATAACAGGGACAGGAATGCTTGGGGGGGAGGGGGGAGAAACTAGCCCATAGGCTCCTCCAAAAAACCTCCTTCAGTCACTACTGACAGGCAAACCTGGCTTTTTGCTTATCCTGCACTCCCTTTCTGGATCAAAGAGTGAAGAAATGTCAGCCGGAGGCCCCAGAGCAAACTCAGTTGCTGGCTCCTTCCCAGTTCTTATCTTTCAGGAATAGCAAAGGTCTTGCACAGAGATTTCTTTGAATCAGTCTAAGCACAGAAGCCTGAGTTTTGGGAGGCAGCCTGATGAGACACTCACTGTAGGTGTTGCTTTGGCTACCATAACCAAAATGGTGTCAGTCTGTTATTTCCTACAGGTGATGTGCTTTCAGATTTCCAAAGTCAAGGTGGCAGACAAATGAGAACTACGTTGTGTTTTCAAGAGTTTGTGACAGTTGCCAGCCATAATAATCCTCACATTCTTCAATTTCTCTGTGTTTCCTAACCAGCTTGGAGAGTTCAGCCATGATTGTCCTTTCTTGCCACACTGCAGTCAGGCTTGTAGGGCTGGAGCATCAGCCTGGGGGTGCCGACGGCAATGTCCCTCCTGGACACCGCCACATGCCAGAGATGTCAGCTTTAGATATAGCTATCGTCAACCCAGATTCACACAGGCAAAGAAGGTGTTTTTTTCCAGCGCTGGTTTGGGGTGCAGCCCTTCTGTGAGCTGGGCAGCACCACAGCTGCCTCAAGCTTATTCAGCACTTGCAGGCTTTAAGTCTAAATTCAGAGATTGCTGCCATTCAGTTTCCACTGCTCAGCATGAAGCAGAATCACCCTTCTGTGCCTTTGGCCACTCTAGGTGTACGACCCTGCCCCAAAGATTATCTACCTAAATGTTAAATGCAGCAAAGATACCAGCAGCCCAGGGAAAGTAATAGCCCGTTATCAGCAATGCCAGAAGATGCTGAAGGGAACACACAATGCGGCATCATTTGGTTTACAACAGCCCTTCTGGAAGCACAATGATCTATTGCAGAGTGACTATCTCTGCTCTTGAGTGGATCAGCACAAAGAAAGGTTAAGGCAGCACAGTTAGGTAATTGGCTGGTGTCACATAAATTGAAGCTTAGAAAGCAGGGAGAAGCAAAACAAAACCAGACCAGAACACACAGCAAGTAAGCTCCTCTAAAGAATGCATGGAATAAATACTTACCATTCTTGCAACCCTAATAAACCTAATCAAGATTAATTACGATGTCTCACTTTAAAAATTTTCCCTGCCAAATGTCCATTTTTTTCTGACAGATTCCCTCCTGATATACAGCTGAGGCAGCCAGAGCCAGGTTTTAAAGCCAAAAGGCTTTTTCCAACACAAAAATCCCCAACACAACCAAATAAAAAAAGATTCTGTATTTTAGCTCCAAACATCTCTTTTTTGATAGATTTTGAGCCCCACTAAACACATTCATGTGAAGGAAAACAAATGCCAGTCTCTGTTTGTTTAATCTGTGGCAGTGAAACAGCTGAACTGGTTCTCACTGCTGTTTCCGAACATCAAACTGGGCCTTTCCCAGGAGGATCTCCCAGCACTTTGGAGGTGTCGATGTGGTCAGTTTAACAGTAAACCCACAGATCAAAAAAATGATAGGGGTTTGATTCCTCCTCTGGAAGGAAGACTTCCTACGTTGGTAAATGGGCTTGAGAGGAAAAAGCTATCTGCACCCCCTAGTGCCCAGTGGTCCTGTCCTTGTTCAGTGCTGACACAAAAGTACATGCATGTGCATGCAGAATTAGCATAGATTGAGCGAAATGGAGAGGCAAATGAATGCTTAATAAACAGCCTTTCTTGGGCAACTGGTATTAGAGGAGCTTTAAGGAACTCATAAGTTCCTTATTTCCAGTCCTGTAATTAGCCCACTCCTCTATCTATGCAAGAGCCGCCTCCAATATGCAGAATTCAAGCTAACAGTAATATTAAAGAAAACGTTGTGGGAAGTTAAGCCCTTTAATTGGTATAACAAATATATTCAGAAAAAAATGGTGCAAGGAGATTTTTTTTTTTCTCAGACAATGCACAGTTAGCCTGAGGAACTCATTACCATAAGATATAAACTTTAAAGAGTGTCATGAAATTCAGAAACAGATTGTTTGTACAGAAGACAGTAATATCCAGCATTAATGGCAAACAGTTGCTGTAGAAGGGCTCAAACCTAATCTTCATGCGAGTGGTACATTTTTTCCCCAAATATTGACAGGTAGGAACCTTCCTTCTGGGCAAATCTCTTGCTCCTTCCCCCTGAAACCAATGGTGCTGGCTGCAGCTTTTGCTGGGATACTCGGTTAAGCGGACTGCAGGGACAGGATTGCTCTTGCCTAATTTTCTCCCTGTAGTAACCGGTATTGAGTCTAAGCTCGCATTCTGGGTGTCCTCTCGAGTCAGCGCACAGACATAGGTACCTCCAGACAGCGACTCACCCAACTTCTTCTAGATAACAGGTTGGAATGAACCATCATCCCTTGGTGCCCCCTATGTCTCTCCTGATAAGAGACGGAAACCGGAGGTGGGAGACAACTCCAGATTTCCACATCTACAGATGGATGTCTCCACATGCATTAGATGTTGGAGCTCCCACTGCAGGCAGAAGAGATCTGGTCACTGATTCGCATCCCCAAGCAGAAACAACCACGTCGGTAGTGACAGGATTGCCTTCCTCTTCTCTTCATCTGAGGCCACCCATCAGTTTTGTAGGCATGCCAGGCGTAACTGAGAGGACATTTCTAGGCAAAGTAGACTTCTTCACAAAGGCTGGCCTCCTTTCCCTGAGGTTGCCGAACAGCTTTCAGGTGTCAGCCGAAAAGTAACTCACCAGCTGCCAAGGCTGGATTGTCAAGGCTGGTTAGAAACGACTGCTTCGGAGCAACTGCAGCCTGACCCTTGCTCAGTGCCGGTGTTATCAGCGGCGCAGCACCGGTGGGCAGAGCCGCCTAACAACCAGCAACGGCCGTGAGAGCTGGCAATCTGCATCGAAGGGCTTGCTCTCAGCTCTGGTTTTGAGAAACGTTCTCCTCCTAACCCAGATACAAAGTCAAACTAGCAACAACTTGAAAGGATATCATCTATCAGAACTAATAAGCGCTAATCTAGCATGGAAGAGATAGCAACCAATTGAGTCGACAGGCAGAGAGAGGAACAAAGTCTGGCTACAGCACATTGAGAATCTATACAATTATAAAGCATAAATTATAAAACAGCTCACTGCGCAATAAGGATACAGCCACAGTAACAATTCTAATAAATATTTGAAACAATGCCTTGATTTGGTTAGTGTTATAAAACCTGACTACAACTCAACCCCTTAAACCTTCCCACAAAAATAAAAAAAATTAAAAAAATCCTTACCTGAATCTCCTGTTACTAATCAGAAAGGCTTCCTTCTAGACAATCAGTTTATTTAAGGAATTGGCAGACGGTTGGCTGCATGTATGTGTCACAATTTTGAAACTGTCAGAGCTGCACTTATTCTTATTCACTAATCATACCCATGTACCTACAAGCTACATTTTTAAATGGTATGGATGAATAATCTCTTTGCTCTTGTAAAGGGTTTTTTATGGCTCTTCTAAGCTGTGCATCTATTTTCACTTGACTTTAAAGCAATCAATATGCTGGCACAAAGGCTTTGGGATAATTCATAGCAACAATCTGTAGCAACTTACAGACTGATTTGGTTCCTTTAAATTGTTCTGATGAAAAAATTACTAGAAGATTCCAAATGCCTAGAGTTACCAAAAAAAAAGAAGAAAGAAAAAGAAGAAAGAAAAGAAAAAGAAAAAATTCTGTATGTTATAAAATCCTCAGGAGAGAAATTCTGTTCTTAATAGGGATGTAAGTCAAGTATGAACCTTTAGTTTTCATGGAGGCCTTCCAAATTTCCTGCAGGGTGGCAAGATGAGAGTTTAGCCCCAGAAGTAAACCCTGCTCAATGACATGGATTTCAAAGACGTAGGGAAATGAGTACCAGCTCCTAGGTCAGTTGCTCTGTTCACAAAAAAAAAGCAAAGAGGGGCACATGCTCCTGCATTCGGCTTTTATTGGTGCTTCGTTGTACTGAGCCTTTTGGGACCCGCCTTGGCAAAAAGAAGCAGCTCCTGTTGGTGATGACTCTGAACGTGGAGGCTCTGCACAAACACTGGAAAGGGACTCACAGCAGAGCACTCCCCAGCCTGCTGCTAGTGGGACACCTGGCACCTGATAATTCTATATATGGGAGATTATTGCACTAAACCCACTGGCATCTGCCTCATAGATGAGGGTTAAACAAGACACATTGCTTTTGCTATTACCTCACCCACTGTAAGGCATAAATTAGTCGGTTGATGGATTTTGTTGACTAACGTGAGCTGTAAAGAAGCAAAACATTGCATCTGTGTTGGCTGGGTAACAACGGCTCTTTGTAGAGGCTCTGTCCTTGCCAACGTCTCCAGCAGTCATGACACAGTCATTTTACAGCGTGCACCAGGAGGGGAAGCAGGCGTGCTTCCAGGCTCTCTGAAGTTTTATCAGGGTTAGCAAATACCGGGCAGCACCATGGTTTCCCTTACACCGAGTGCAGTGAGGGATTCAAATCAGTCCTGCTAAAGACATGGGTAACTGGTGTGAGGGAAAGGCTCTGTTACACCTGTAGTACATCAGACCTTTCTTAAGTGAGCTGTCAGGGCATGGCCAGACATTGCAAGAGGTTCATGCAGTGAGGAGAGCTGATTTTCCTTCTTCTGTATATGCGAGGAGACCTCCACAGCTGTCTGATCCCATCCCCTTCTGCATCTTCTCTCCTTGTCCTGGAGAAGAAGATGTGAAGATGAGAAGGGAGGATGTGGGTCAGAGATTTGACCTTTACACACTGTCCTTCACCTCGAGCTCCACTGGTATTGTGCAGCAAAGGTAATTCTGGTGCTCTGGATGTACATGGTAAACAATTTCCCTACGAATGGGAAAGCAAGAGGATTTTTTTAAACACTAAGGAAGTTGAAGATTCTAGTGCAACTGGTCTTGAATTTCAGCAAATTCCTTATTGAATCATATTTTCAAGAGTACTGCCGGTTCTGTGATCTCAGAGAAAATTTGTGCTGCCAAACAGTGCCGTTCATTGTATACGTGGTTTGCACAACTTATTTGACACCATAACCATAGTTGGTAGCAATCCATACAGCTTTGCTTTTGTTTATTTGTGATTTTTATCTTTTATTACTAATAGTGGCACATCTGAGAGAAAGCTCAGCTAGGCTGTATTCTGGAGGAAGAAGTCCAACATTTGCTGTGGGGATGGCAGCAAAGGGAAATAATGAGCAAAACAGAGGTGGTCTGTACCTGCTGGAGGTAATGACCTGAGTGAAGATGAGCTGGTGATTCGCTGCATTCAGTGGGGGTACTTTAGGACTGAGATAAGGTGCTGGTAGGTCCCAGATTGATGTGTAAAACCATACTGGATATTAGTCTTAAGAAAAAAGGAGATATAAATTGGAAGACATAAAGTTTTGGAAGGGGGAACCAGTAAAACTTTTACTGAAAGCAAGATGGACTGCGGCACAGCATCCCCCCTGCAACACCTGCAGGTGCTGAACTGTGGGGCTGAATGTTGGCTTAGCAAGAGACCAAGCTGGCTTCCTCCCCACAGGGAGCAAGAAGGCAAGGATAGATAAAGGTGCAGACGAAACCACGACCATCCCAGGGGCCTGGAATGAGGATAGCAACAAAGTGGTGTCCCACCTGCCTGGGAAGCAGAGGAGTTATTACAGAGTGAGAAGCTTTCCTGGGCACAGCAATTACATCAATCTTAGTCGATTGATTATGGTGTATTGTTGGGCAGTGAGAACAACTGGTGTAGGACATCTCACATCCATCCTGCTGATGTCTTGGTCCCTAAGTCTCTGCAGCTGCGTGTCTCCGTGTACAAAACCTGCCAGGAATGGTCCCTGGCTGGTGCTAACTGCTGAGCTGCACCTGGGAATGGTTTGGGAAGGTGTTAGTTGCCCCAGATCTGAATCAGGCCAGGAGCCGCTGTAATCATTTAAGAGCACAGACAACTCCATGCCAGGCTGGGGATATTCTCTGTATTGTTTATTTTTTAAATAAAGTAATGATACCTGAGGGTTTCCTTGGTTTGATATAACCAGCCTCAAAGTGGACTCTTACTTCTGTACAGTCTCGCTTTTACTATCTGTACATTGTTGCTACTGCTCTTAAAAAAAAAACCTAGACCCAACAACTAAAACAAGCACAGAAGCGAAACACCCCCCTGTTTGATCACGGTAGTTGATAAAGCTGTGAAAGCAATTTATTTCTAAGAACACGCATTAGAAATATCATCTCTTTTTGGATTAGTCAGCTGTCCACTAACTGGTCATGGTTTCTAGAAAAATCAATCTGTTAGTCACAGGCACCTGACAAATAGTTTGCATACAATAAAGCTTAGCATGGGGGAGTTGTCAGCTGGTTTGCACACACCGTTCATTATTCACTGTATCGCGTGATTAGCTGCTTTAACGTGTGATACAATTCCTTCTTTTTATTTACCCAGAGAAACTATAAACAGGAGAAACTCAAATGGATACATATCTATATGCGTACGTATATGTTAGCAGCAATGCTAAATAACTAACTCGAATTCTACAACCGTTCATTTTTGCGAATCCCCAGGTACCTTTGAAAAGACATCTGAATAATTAACAGCGATGACTCACAGCACATGGTCATGAGCATGGCCTTCTATTTATAGCAATATTTCTAAATTCATCTTCTTAATAAGAGCAGTAGCAGCTGGAAAAAAAAATCACCACATTAAGCATTCCTTTGGATAAACTGATACATGTAGTAGCACTTTTCTTCATTGCTGTTGCTCTCAGTCCGTGAGAAACTCACGGGAAGAAAAATGTAATATCAAGACTCCAAATTTTTCAAAGTCAACACAGGTAGTTAGCCACTAACATGCTCATTTAAATTAATGAGTTGTGTGGCTAAATTACCTATAAAGCTTTGAGACTAATCAAACAAGATGTTTTTAATCTGTACACAACCGCATGACTAATTCTGATAGACCAGCTGAGATTCTCAACACAGAGATTTTTGTTCCACATTCCCTCCTGTTTCTTCCACTTGTCTAACCTTTCCGTGCTCTGCCTCAGCATTCTGTTCATGTGCTAAATAATGTGTTTTCTTATATCAGATACTGAGGTCTTGTATCACTTTATCTCAATTTTAGGGGCAATCAATTGAAGTTATAGAGAGATATAAGGCCTCTGCATCACCCCGCTATCAGATCCACTTTGCTGTTTATCAATTAAAGGTCAGATACAGGTTAGTGAGAAAAAACTCTCTGAAATGCTGGTCTGATAGCATTATTACAGCTTGTGCTTTGGCATGGGGTTAGCAATATGTCAGCTGTGCAGCACAGTGTACAGAAATGGAAGAGAAATGGTAGGTTTCGATGCTAAGAAGTAAACTCTGGAGCTAAAAAAGGCATAGATAAATACGTATTTCCCATGTTTTGGGGACAAATCTTTTGTTAAAAAAAGGGGAGTTCTGATATGACTGCTTCCACTGATTTTGCTAAAAGGGGCAGACAAAGATTTGTGTGGGAGATATTTGGCTTTGCTGGTGTTGTCAGGGCTCTGCTAGATGAAAGCAGCTGGAACATCCCCCATTGTTGAAAGATTTGCCACGGGGCTCATTTGCAAATCTCACTCGATCTGCAGGCAGGCCAGGGCCATCTGTACGCGGCACAGATGCCTCTGCTGCAGAGTATCAGCAGCTCTGGCCTTATCCGTGGCGGGGATGCTGCCACCATGTTGTCCTGGCCAAAATTCCCTCAGAAGAGGGAACCCAGCCCATGAACAAAAAATGAGAGGTTGTGTCACTTTTTCCTCTTAAACTCCATTACACTGGTGACATTGGTGAACACTGGACCCAAGCCCGCACCGTTGCCCCGAGCGTCAAGCGCGGCCTTCAGGGCCAGTCCTGATGGTCATCCTTCCCCGTGGAGCTGCAACAGCCAACAGCGCCCAGGACCGGCTTCGTGACAGCCGTTTAAAGCATCCGTGCCAGGACTGATTGTGACGAGCCCCCATCCCTCTTCTTCACACACTCCTTCCTCAGCCTTCTCAAAACACCCTAGGAGGCGAGGGAGGCATGATTTACCCTTACGAGTGCAGTGTTAGTATGTCCCTGTCACATTACACGCATCTCAGTGCTTTACAGCTCTGCCTTCAGAGATGTTAACAGCTATTTCTCCTGGTACTGTCACAGCTCTAACGAGGAGCCTGGCACGGGGTCGGACACTGCAGTTTTGAGGTGTAGTAGCTGCTCTTAATGGTCCCCCGTGTACTGGAGTGTCGCAGCTTTGGTACTCCACGCTTTTGTTCATCCCTGATTCTCAGACAAATAAACCATCAGGTTCTTGTGGTTTATTGCAGATTTTCCTTTGCTGTAATGGATGTGACTGCAGCTCAGTGTGTGACATGGCTTCTGTTTGTGCTCCGTGGTGTCAGAACCCTGCCAGGAGCTGGGGAGCAGCGCTGGGACTGTGGGCAACAGAAGAGCAAATTCCTCCACCCTGTGTCTCAGTCCATCCTGTTACTGGGTCAGATGCATGGAAACCCTGTCCCATGGCTCACTCTCTGTTATCTGCACCCATAGACACCAGCAGAGTACGAGTACATTTCTTTACCAGAGGGCTCAGATTCAGAGCTTAGGAAGGACCTCAGGTCATGTTGGGGAAGGCCAGCACCAGAAAATGCTCTGTGCCTCCCTTGTGCCTGACTGGGGGGCTGTGCTGTAACTGGCTTATTGAATGGACTGGTGTAAGAAAAAAACATTTTTTCCCAAAGTTGTGCTGACTGGAAACTCACTAAACCAGCATTGCTGCCGAATCCTCCTCCTTAGCACAAACCTGCTGTCTCAGGTTGCCCAATCTTTTTGCCAGCTGAGCGTGCAATTGATTTGAGGAACAAACACCACCACATAGTGGAGGTACTTCCAGCAGGGATAACTGAGGTAGCATTCACAGGCACTTTGCTGTCTGCTGTGGGAGCTTGGGGAGGTATTTGCTGATGAAACCTGTCTGGTTATGTGCACTTAGTCACTAACACTGAGCTCCATCATGCGTGACTATGCATGATGTGATATGTTCAGGTGGGCCCTATTTGGTGGATGTGTTGCCTTGTAGTCACCATGCTTAGCTTTTTGGAAGAAAGGAAGACAATTTGGGATCCTTCTGTTGTCAGTGGATCTGAGCAGAGACTTTTCTTGTCTGCAGACCCAAAACAGCAGTCTTTCCCTAAACAGGCTTGTGGCAGGCTGCAAGAGGGTTTCAAAGCCAGTAAGAAAACCTTTGAGGAACAGATTATGGCAAGTGATTGGCAGACAATAAGATGACTGTAAAGAAATTCCTCTTCTCCTGATGTAGCTGAGGAGGATTGGGTTCATGGCACTTAATATCCAGTAAATACTTATAAAGGGGAGGAAAGGGAAAAAAAAAAGAAGGATGTTCAGGGAAGAAGCATCTGACAAGTAGGCTGGGGAGTATTACTGTGGGTAGTTTGCTGTGTTAAAGGATGCCAGCAGTGTAAATCGGGATTTAGTTCTGCCAATCCAGGCAAAGATGATGTCTCACTGTTAGTTTGTTTTACATTTTTTATAGAAGAAAATCAGTAAACACAGCCGTACGCATGGGGAAATCTTTTCTTCCAGATGAAAAAAGTCACAATGTACACAGCTGTACCTCAGCCCTCTCTGGTTCTTGGTGCCTTTTATGTTAAGGACTGCTATCACTTTGAAAATAACCACCTAGATTCCTAGAGTAATTCACTTTGGAAATAATAGAACAATATAATGGAGATCTATCAAAATTACTCGAAAAAGTCTAAAGTACTAAATGGAAAACATTATCCTTTCTTCAGGACTTTTGAACCACCTCTACAATTCTGCAGCAAGGAAATAATTTTCTATTAGATATTACAGATGAGGCTGTTAAGTTCCATCACATGTTACTGTAACGGTGTCTTAAAGTGAATTATTCCAAACTGTTCTCAGAATTATTCTTAAGGCAAAGGTTCATGACAAGAGAAGGACCTAGCATTTTATTTTTCCTCTTCTGAAACCATTTTTTCTGCCTGCTGCCTTTAGTAGTTAATCACCTAAAAGCCTTTGCTAGAAATTTGTCTTATGCTATACGGGGTCTATTAATAGCATTTGGGACAGTTTTCAGAGCTGTCTGGTGGGATGGCTATCATGGCAAAGGTCCTGCTTTGCCTTCCATATAGGTACAAATGAGGACTAAATCTGTTGCACTGAATGACTTCTGTACACCAGTTTAAAACCAGGAGCTGACTGGAATGCCATGAAGTCATTTCTACACTGATTCCCTAGCAGATGCTATGATTGACAGGTGTCTGTTCATCCATTATTCCCCTTACTGCACTGATAAGGATAGATAGGCAGATATTGTATAGAGCTAAATCTTGTCCTTTTTCAGCAAAATTGCTGGTCATCTGGTGAGGCACTAACAGACCATGTTGGGATTTTTGAAGACAATTTCAAGTATTTAAAACAGAGAATATGAATATCTCGGTGAAGGATACTGAAAAATATTCTCTATAAGAGACCAGTTTTGAAAACACCCTTCAGAAGTGTCCGGAAAAAAATTCTTCCTCACAAAAAGCCAAGGCTTAGCAGATCTAACCCTGGAAAAAACACTTCCCAGTGCTCTCAGTATAACAAAAGATCAGAGATGGAAAAGATTTATCAGGTCCTCCAGCCCATCTTCCTGATAATAGAGCATTGTTTTCCTAAAGTGTATTTTTTCCTAGTGCTTTGACTAGTTTTTAGAAGGCCTAAGTGATGGATGGTGTTTTTATCATTAACCTTGGGAAATGATTCCAGAGCCTAACAAATCTCGGTGTCAGGCCTCTCCACATTAGTGCCACTGCTTTGGCAGTAATTTCACAGGTTTATACGGGTTGCTTTTTCCCCAAAGCGTAGGCTCCCGCTGAGTTTAAGAACAAGATTAGATATCACAGATAGATCTTCACTATCCATCCTCATGCAGGTGGATTGCTTCTCCTGCAAAGCAGTCTCTTGGAAATCTGAGAGTATTTCTTCACCAAAGGGAGCAAAGGGAAATTCCAGTCTGGCCCTGAACAGAAAATTATTGCCAAGATAGCGGAGTTGCAGAAAATGACCTTGTCCATGATCCCAGTGCATTATAATGGGCAACAAAACTCAGTATAAAGCTTAACTTCTGCAGCCACAGAGGTGGACCACCTTGGCATTGCAAGGGATGGGGAATGCACACGCTGCAGGAGGTCAGCTCTCAGCTGCCAATGTGGAAATGTTTTACAGCATGGCAATCATAATGCCTGACTGTCTTTTGCCTTTTTTCCATTGATTTAAACATTTGCTTATCTTTTAAGTGTACTCTTCATTCCGAGGCATTTGGATGCTCTGTGATAGAAAAGCTGCTCACCCATGGTCAAAAGAAATGAATGTAGACTGGAAAGGGGCAAAAAAGGACTGTGGAAACAGGGAGCTCAGTATACTCCACAGGCACTGATGGGATAGAGTTTCTGTCTGTACATGCAGTATGAAGGCAAGCATCAGGAAGAAGATAGGTGCTGTTCGGCCTTCAAGACAACACCGTCATGAAAAAAATGGACAAAGGCTGGTTGTGAATAAATCTTTATTGGAAAATAGAAATGTTCTCTTCACATGGGGGGAAGACAGAAAAAATGGTTTTAAGAGGTGATTCAAATTCCCTCTGAAGGGGATTGCCTGATCTGTGAGAAATGAGAAGGAATGGCCTATCTCGCCAGTTAAGTTAGTTAAAGGACTGAAATTTCTAAGGTAGTTTCTTTTAGCATAACCCAAATGGAACAAAACAAAGATTCACACTCCCCTCTTTCACTGTTTCACAGATCAACTCACATTAGTAAACACAAACTTCCATTTAATTAAATCCATTTGATGCAAAATTGTTTCCCTTTTGCTCAGAGGCCAATACAACCCTTTTCACAGTACACAGGCTTCATTTAACATATCATTTGCAGCAAGGTTTGATTTTTGTAAAGTAGAAGTGTTTCAAGTGTGTTGTCACAATTAAAACAAACCAAAAAAAAGCAACAGTCCTGCTGTGCTTACAATGTGTGCAGAAGACATCAATGAAAATTTTAACTCCCGAAGAAAACCAAAAGAAGTGTTTTGAACCCACCAGCTCATTTTGTATTAGCAGTTTGCTTTGTGGTTCTTGAGTTTCCCATTTGCCTTTACATTTGAAGCTTATAAGCAACTTACCAGTCTGTCTCTTATTATAATATTATTTGTATCTAAAACTTGGGCTTGGGACGCATGTTGAGAAAGATGCCTCTGCACAGGGAAAGGACAGGCAGGATTTTAGCTCTTCCTGAGCCAGGGACCTGACTGCCACTGATCCGGGAACCAATCTTCTGCTTAGTCCCGTCATTGCTTTATGACACATAAGAGAGTGACATGTATGGGTACACTGTAGTGGAAAAGCTATACTCTTCCACCAGAGGAGAAAGAAGAAGCTTATCTTGGCCTGTTGATAGCAGTGATGTGAGGGGAGAGGTGCGACTGAATTGTCTTCCCTCCACTTCAGATGGAGAGCCAAACCCAAATGGATTTTGCCTAGAGTGAATTTAACAAATGAAAGGGGAGAGGGGGAAATATTGTGCTCAGTTAAGATGGCTTTGTTGACTAAACGTAAGTGTCTGTGCTATTTGAGATGCCCTTTGGTGTCTAAGACATTCTCCTAGGGCTGAACAATCTAATACAGGATATACAAGACACCTCTGTTTTTCAGAAGCCGGAGTTGGAAGCTGAGACGAATACCCTAGGGCATCTCAGATGGCGAATATCTATATTTAGGTAACCAAATCCCACCAACATTGTCCTAGTATGCATCATTCCAAGCACCAGTGCAATAACAAATGTGAGATGGGAGAGGTACGTTACAACAGAAAACCAAAGGGGAATGTAGCTGTCCCTTATGTTAGAGAAACCCCACATGTTTCCAGTTAATCTGACTCCAGTTCTCTCCTCATATATAATGTGGTTCAATATATGTAGTCTCTACATCCTTAGAGGTATGTAAAACTTGACTGGACCAGGCCCTGAATAACCTGATCGAGCATCAAAGGTAGCCTTGCTTTGAGCAGGGTGTATGGCCTCCTGAGGCCCCTTCCAGCCTAAGTTATTCTGTGATAATGTGATTCTTCCAAAGACAGGAGGGAGGTGGAGGGGAGAATGGTGTTGAAACTGGGATGATCTTTATCTTGGGGTAATGTTCACTTGCTCTCTGCCGGACTATCTGACATTCGGATAGTAACCTCTGAGACCTAATGCTGGATCTGCCTTTGTATTTAAAATCAGTATCAGGTAGAAATTAGTGATAAAAATCAACTTTTCTGGCTGACATAATCTTTAAAAATGTTTATATAGTCATGAAAAATTCAGCATAAATCTCTCTGACAAAGGATTAGATAAAAGATAGGAGACAGAATACAGGAATAAACAATCATTTGTCATAGTAGAGGGACGTGACCAGTGGAGATCTACAAGAAGGTGTGCTATGGCCCATTCTGCTCAACATATTTATCAATGATCTGGGAAAGAAGGGCAAACAAAGTTAAGATAACAGAGACAAAGTCCAACTCTGAAGAACTGCAAATGGGATTGCCGTAGCAATAAAATCGCAGATGAAATTCAGTGTGAATAAATAATACACGTGGGTAAAAAATGGTCCTGAACTTTCTGTATGAAATGATGAGCTGATATGACTTCATCACTCAGGAACAAGATCTCAGGGTATAGTAGATAGTGGTTTTGTAAAAATTATCTCAGTGCTCAACACACTTGGAAAAATGAATCAAGAGTTTTTAGGAAAGGGATAATGAACAGAGTATATGAGTATGTCTCTATATAAATACCACATCTTGGTGTACAGTTCTGCTCCCCGTGTCTCAAAGGGGATATAATAAGGCTGGAAAAGGCTCAGAGAAACGCAACAAGGATGATAAAGGTATGGAACAACTTCTCTATAAGGAACAATTAAGCAGATTAAGAGACCTCAGGGACTATTGAAGGGATATATGATAGAGGTCTATAAAACCATGAGTGGCCAGAAGTGGGTACATAGATAATTATTATTCCCTGTCTCTTCCAAGAAAAGGATTAGAGGGCATCAAATGAAGCTAGCAAATGACAGGTTCGAAGTGTGCAGAAAGAGATGGCTCTTCAGGTGTTGTGTGGCTGAGCTGTGGAGCACCACATCACAGGTTGTTGTGGGTGCCTCATGTGAATTCAAGAGCTGACTAGCAGATTATGTGGATTCAGAGAGAAACAGGACAAGTTTATGGACAAGAAATCTATTGAGGGGTACTGAATATAAGTGACTGCTATCTCACAAAGATTTTGCTTTGCTAACTGTTGGCAGAAAATAAAATGTTCAGGGACGTAGCATTATATGTTTGCCTCCCATATTTAAACTTTTCCCTAAGAACCCTTTTGGCCACTTGCAAAAGCAGGAGACTGCTGGAGGTGATCTGACCCAGTAAAGTGACTCCTGTTTTCTCATGTTCTGGTATTTCTGGAGTCCTGCAATCAAAATGGCTAGCAAAATGCTTTATGGAGATGTCCACAGTAAAGGTGTCTACAGTAAAGATAGTAGTTTGCTTTTTCTCACACACCGAATTTGCTTAAAGAGCAAAACATGCATAGTTTGAGAAATCACTATCAAAGTTTCCATATTAAACTCATCTATATTCAGTTACTAAGCAAGCTGGAGTAAAACTTGCAATCCAGCCCAGTACAGGACAGAGCACAGCTGCACTGCCTTAGGGGCAGGGCAAGAAACACACTGACAATTAAACCTGACAGTCAGAATAGAGCACAGCGTGTTTTCTAGATAGTCGTTATCCCTTATTACTTAAATAAAAAAGGAGGGCACTTTCTATAATAAAGGAGTAGTTAATTGTAGGGCAGCTCTATTTTCTGACACATATAATCATTACTAATTTGTCAAATTAGAAAACGCAGACTATCTTATGCAAGTTATCTTAAAATCCACCCTTTTTACCATCATATACCTTTTTTTTTTTTTTTTAGGATAGGTTGTGATAGGTATCAGATAGCTGAGATCTATGACAGCAAAGCCTGTCTCTGCTTGTGAGAGCAGATGTGCTCCCCTGTGACTGACATAATCTGTCCTGCCCCTCCCCAGAGGACCCCACAGGCTTCCTCCAGGGATGAACAGTGGCTTTGAATGTAACTGTAGTTTACAGACAAGATAAATTTCTCTCTAGATAGAAAGCCCTTTTCTTGGTGTGGTTTCTTCAACTGAAAACATCTGCAAGCCTTGTGGCCAAGTATAGCTACCAGTGAAGATAAATCATCAGCTGATGAATACTCAGTAAAGGTACTCTGAACCCAACTTAGAGACAGCAAAAGTCAGGCATGGGGATGGAAGACATTAGGTGAAGGTGCCTCACATATTTCAGTTTCCTCTTGGCGTATTGTAGATTGACCTCGAGCTTTTGAGCTTCTCTGTGGAAGTAGAGCTTTTCTCTGCCTAAGAAGATCACAGGACACTCTCACTGGAGGCTTCAAACAATGGTTAAGACAATCTTGTGAGCTTCTTCAGTCCTGCTCTGGGACATGTGCACTAGGCTACATGAGTCTTTGAGATCTCTTCAGGGCCTATTTTGTGCAATTCAAGGATTTTCCAGATGAACTCATTCAATGCATATTTTAAAATGGAATTTGACATAAAATTGCTTCTATGTCTCTTCAACACTGACTATACACTCATGGATTCTTTCTTTCAAATCATTTCAGTTTTATGTGCTTTCAATTAAAATGTTATAAAACATTTATGGCTTCTTGCTGCAAAGCACTGAGGACGTTTACATTATAAAAGACACTCTCCATACCGAGTTTGTGGTGCTCACTGCTGTAGTGCTTGCAGTCTTGCCTGCAGTTCTGTATATTTGCCAGCTGTTTGCAACACAGTCCTTGGATTTCATCGTATGTTCCCAAATGCATGCCTTTTGGAGCTGAACCTTCTCAGTTTGAGCTGTTTGGTAACGAGGCGATATAGCGACTGGAGATGATCTGTATTCCTAAACACAATGAGGTGATGAACAGTTTGGTAACAAAGGATTTAAAAAAAAAGTCATGGGGCACAGTCCAGTGCTTGTTTTACCACAGCATTTCCATATGGCCATATGAGTTTGCGTCTTAGTTCCCAATGGGGCAGTTCATGTTCTCCTGCCTCAGAGGGGTTTCATGGGTCAGGACCAGGGGGCTGGCTCTGGTGAAACAGGGATCAGATGAGGACTGTGGATAGCTGATCAGTGCATGAGTAAAGAGTAATGCAAAAAACTGGACACCGTGATATATGTTGTATTCCCAGTCTCTCTATAATGCTTGCCTGTGTCCTTTTTCAAATCAGTCAGGTCCAGGTCCTCTGAAATATTTAGGCAATGAATTGATGGGAACTTTGACAAGCTAGATTTTGGGTCCCAGTTTTGAAACCTCAACACCTAAACATCTTCTGGTCTGACCATTCACCAGAGATAAATAACACCAGAGATCCTTTCCCATAGAAAACCAAATCTATGACCTTTCTGGGATCCCACTTGACTCTTCTCTGACATGCACTCACCACGAGCTTCAGCCAAGAGGCCTCTATAAAACTCCATTTGCCCATAATGAAGTTCTGTGAAGCTGCAGCTACAAACAGTGGTTCTCTTGAAAGTGCTTTTGTTACTTCTTGCTGTCATTTTCCTGCCAAACCTACACCCTGAACTATCCCATCTAATTATACTCACTGGCCATCTTTCCCCTTTTTATTGGCAATATTTTTCTTGTTAATTGTGCATGCTTGGTTTTAAAGAATGGTGTCTGCCTTTCCTTATGTGGCCCTGCAAGGAATATTTCTCCATCCTGGGTCGTTTGTCTGACATGTTTATGCCTTGCTGGTTACTGTAAAAAATGCAAGACATATTATGTACTGCTGAAAACCAGGCCGACACTTTGCAGTTTTAACGTTGTGCCTTATTGTATAGTTAAAATAAATGTACCTGATATCAGCTTTATTACTCCTATTAGACGGTCTAATGGCTTGATGTGCAGGAGTTCTTCCAGCAGGATGTTAAAGGGAAAGCACCGACTGCTCAGCTCAGCCCCCGTACTCAGTAGCACCCGGGGAGCAATCAGGGACTCTGCAGAGCAACACATAATGCTCAGCTGGGGCTGCGTTAGGGCTCTGAAGTCAATCTCTTGCCTCCAGATACTACATTTAACATGTGATAGAGTGTCAAAAAGAAGTTAGCACAATAGAAAAAAGCGAGAAGGTCCACAGATGCTGTTTGTAGTCGCTGTCCATTTCTACTTTTCATTAAAAATATTACAACTTGGATGCTGTAAAGGCTCCCCTCTGAGTGGTGCTATAGCAGTCACACAGGACAGGTTTACTCAACACTGCTGAAACTTTGCTCAATAAATATGCTTGTGTGGTTTGAAACATGCTACAATACATTCCTGACTGACAGTTGTATAAAGCAATGAATATGGCAATCCAGAGCTCAGTACGATTTGGGGTCTCACGAGCTTCTGCCACTCGCTTATCCTGACAGTGCCTGGATGGGGGTATCTACAGCTGAGCAAGACACCCTGGGGTTGCTTCACAGACTGGTGTTTAGGAGGCAGTTCTCCTTTGTGCATGCTGATGTTCTATGTTTGATTAGATTAATCACATCAAAATATCTGTTGACTGTACTGACTAAATCTCCATTGACCATCCACAGACCAGATCAGGCACTTGTATCAGAGACACCAAATGTTAGGGCAGGTGAGTTCCACACAACACGTGGGCTTTGATTTACATCTATTCACTAAAGATTCCCTTTGATCCAGTTGCCCTTGACTCTTTGACTCTAATTTTAGTTGAAGTGAAGTGAATACACTGGAAACACCTTTATTGGGTCATAGGAACCCTGCTGTGTGTCTCTTTGGTGGTAAGTAAGTGGTACAGAGGCCTGTTGGTACCAGAGCTGAGGACTATACTGAGGGAGGGTGAGAGAAGATCTTGAGTTAACTGTTTAGCCCAAGAAGATCTCAAAGGGGTTGCAATCAGAGCAGGCTGATATGGATGCACCTCAAAATTTCTCCTAAGCAGAAGCAGTGACTTACCACTACTTCTTAACAGAGATGCTGAAGTTTTGAGGAAAATGCTCATGGCCACGTGACAGCATAAAGTACACGGGGGGTCAAGTAGGCATTTTTAGCTGATGTTTTTTTCCCACTTATGCTGGGTCTAGAAGTGAGAGGAAAGCTCCTGCTGGCCGTGTGAAAAGCCCCATGAATGTTCATCCACTTGCTCACATCTGCACTTCCAGGTCTGGGACACTTCCTATGGCAGAAGGAAAGAGGGAGCTGCCATGTTAGTCCAGGGAAAGGTCTGACTGATAATCAGTAATTTATATTTCTAACTAAAGTCTCTGGAGATGCCCGGTAAAGAGGTCCCAGCATTGAAAAGATTAGCTTTGACCATATGGAGCAGTGTTTCTGAGCCTAGGTTCTGCTAAGCATTTTTATAAAGAACTAATTTTGTTAATTCTACCACCTTACCCAGGTTTTAATCAGATCCTGTGCTCAACTGAGCTGTTTTAGACACTGTAACTCACTGGTCCAGGAGAGCTCAGCTCAGATGCTGTGTTTGATCTGCAGTGAAATTGTTCTTTTTGCTCAATTTCCCAGCTGGGTTGCCTCTGGCACAAAGGGTCAAGTGATTTGAGCAAATTGTCCTTGGCTCATTCAGGATCAAAGCACAGGTTTTGCCTGGTTCCACTTCTTTCCTCCACCCACACTGTTAAGGGATCACTGAACCTTCGGTATCCAGTCCCTGATAAGTGCAATAGGAGGTGATAACTGAAAGCAGCAAAATACACCCCAAGAGATTTCCTTTGGGCAGATACCAGCAAATCAACTGAGGGCCAAGAAAAGATTAGAGGTAGAGAAGGGGATACTTCAGTCTACCCAAGCCAAAGAAGCAAGGAGAAGCAGCAGATGCAATGTGTGCTTCCTGGATGGGCATGCTCCTGGAGGACAGGGTGTTTGTCTGTAGTGCCAGGGGAAGGTGTAGAAGGAAAGGACATGCCGGTTGGTGCTATGCAGGTAAGGAACTCCGAGCTCTCTGCTTTGGTTTACACTGTCTCAACTTGTGTTTATGAAGGATGCTAAGCAGAGGAGTGGGTGCCTCGTCCCACCTTAACTTGTCTCATTGTGTAATTCCAGGTAAGACACTGTTCTTCTGTCATTTGCAGAAAAGCCAAGAGAATATCTCTGTGTGTCTGAAGTAATCATTGTCAGTAAGGCATTATGGGACTGTCAGGAGAGGACTCGTTGCAGTTAGTGCCCCTAGTTGTATTATTTGACTGTGCAGTACAAGCGTTGGAAGAACTTGATGTTCTGAATATTGCAGTGGTCACATTATGACCAGAGAAGGGTCAAGCGTAGAACACCGAGAGGACAGAGTATCTTCAGGAAGAGGATCGAACACCTCATACCTTCTAAGTACAGCTAATGCTTCTAGTTGAATTTAATATCAAAACTCTAGGAAGACCAGCAGTTTTCAGAAAATTGGGAAGAGAAAATTTAGATGCAGGTATGACTGGTCTCTTTACTGCCTTATTCGACTTTATAAATTACATTTTCTGACTAAGCTGAGGGACTGAGAGACAATTGAGCTGTTTTACAGCATCCAGCTTTTAGAAGCCTTGATAGACCTGGATCAGGCACCTATTGCTGTTTTCAAAGTGATATCTCCTTTCCAAACATACTAATAACACTCTTGCTTCAGTTGCTGTGGATTTTGGGGAAGTACAGGTCTAAGCTTTCTTCTTTGCTTTCTCAGTTTAGAACTTTAACCACAGACTCTAGAGGTATTTCCAAACATTCTCCTGTATATTTAGATAATTTATGCAAGAAACAATTTAAACAGAGAAGACCTCAAAATACTGTATTGGCTGGGTTGAGAATCTGCTCTGGGCAGTAGAAGATCATCTACGTGGAATTCTTTAAGGCCTTTGACACAGTGCCCCACAACATCCTTCTCTCTAAATTGGAGAGATGTGGATTTGATGGGTGGACTGTTCAGTGGATGGGAACATGGTTTGATGGTCACATCCA
>VUYV01000032.1:2166961-2184922 GCA_008711295.1 Anarhynchus alexandrinus | reverse complement strand
TCTTGAGTTAACTGTTTAGCCCAAGAAGATCTCAAAGGGGTTGCAATCAGAGCAGGCTGATATGGATGCACCTCAAAATTTCTCCTAAGCAGAAGCAGTGACTTACCACTACTTCTTAACAGAGATGCTGAAGTTTTGAGGAAAATGCTCATGGCCACGTGACAGCATAAAGTACACGGGGGGTCAAGTAGGCATTTTTAGCTGATGTTTTTTTCCCACTTATGCTGGGTCTAGAAGTGAGAGGAAAGCTCCTGCTGGCCGTGTGAAAAGCCCCATGAATGTTCATCCACTTGCTCACATCTGCACTTCCAGGTCTGGGACACTTCCTATGGCAGAAGGAAAGAGGGACGTGCCATGTTAGTCCAGGGAAAGGTCTGACTGATAATCAGTAATTTATATTTCTAACTAAAGTCTCTGGAGATGCCCGGTAAAGAGGTCCCAGCATTGAAAAGATTAGCTTTGACCATATGGAGCAGTGTTTCTGAGCCTAGGTTCTGCTAAGTATTTTTATAAAGAACTAATTTTGTTAATTCTACCACCTTACCCAGGTTTTAATCAGATCCTGTGCTCAACTGAGCTGTTTTAGACACTGTAACTCACTGGTCCAGGAGAGCTCAGCTCAGATGCTGTGTTTGATCTGCAGTGAAATTGTTCTTTTTGCTCAATTTCCCAGCTGGGTTGCCTCTGGCACAAAGGGTCAAGTGATTTGAGCAAATTGTCCTTGGCTCATTCAGGATCAAAGCACAGGTTTTGCCTGGTTCCACTTCTTTCCTCCACCCACACTGTTAAGGGATCACTGAACCTTCGGTATCCAGTCCCTGATAAGTGCAATAGGAGGTGATAACTGAAAGCAGCAAAATACACCCCAAGAGATTTCCTTTGGGCAGATACCAGCAAATCAACTGAGGGCCAAGAAAAGATTAGAGGTAGAGAAGGGGATACTTCAGTCTACCCAAGCCAAAGAAGCAAGGAGAAGCAGCAGATGCAATGTGTGCTTCCTGGATGGGCATGCTCCTGGAGGACAGGGTGTTTGTCTGTAGTGCCAGGGGAAGGTGTAGAAGGAAAGGACATGCCGGTTGGTGCTATGCAGGTAAGGAACTCCGAGCTCTCTGCTTTGGTTTACACTGTCTCAACTTGTGTTTATGAAGGATGCTAAGCAGAGGAGTGGGTGCCTCGTCCCACCTTAACTTGTCTCATTGTGTAATTCCAGGTAAGACACTGTTCTTCTGTCATTTGCAGAAAAGCCAAGAGAATATCTCTGTGTGTCTGAAGTAATCATTGTCAGTAAGGCATTATGGGACTGTCAGGAGAGGACTCGTTGCAGTTAGTGCCCCTAGTTGTATTATTTGACTGTGCAGTACAAGCGTTGGAAGAACTTGATGTTCTGAATATTGCAGTGGTCACATTATGACCAGAGAAGGGTCAAGCGTAGAACACCGAGAGGACAGAGTATCTTCAGGAAGAGGATCGAACACCTCATACCTTCTAAGTACAGCTAATGCTTCTAGTTGAATTTAATATCAAAACTCTAGGAAGACCAGCAGTTTTCAGAAAATTGGGAAGAGAAAATTTAGATGCAGGTATGACTGGTCTCTTTACTGCCTTATTCGACTTTATAAATTACATTTTCTGACTAAGCTGAGGGACTGAGAGACAATTGAGCTGTTTTACAGCATCCAGCTTTTAGAAGCCTTGATAGACCTGGATCAGGCACCTATTGCTGTTTTCAAAGTGATATCTCCTTTCCAAAGATACTAATAACACTCTTGCTTCAGTTGCTGTGGATTTTGGGGAAATACAGGTCTAAGCTTTCTTCTTTGCTTTCTCAGTTTAGAACTTTAACCACAGACTCTAGAGGTATTTCCAAAACATTCTCCTGTATATTTAGATAATTTATGCAAGAAACAATTTAAACAGAGAAGACCTCAAAATACTGTATTGGCCGGGTTGAGAATCTGTTCTGGGCAGTAGAAGATCATCTACGTGGAATTCTTTAAGGCCTTTGACACAGTGCCCCACAACATCCTTCTCTCTAAATTGGAGAGATGTGGATTTGATGGGTGGACTGTTCAGTGGATGGGAACATGGTTTGATGGTCACATCCATAGGGGAGTGGTCAACCGCTCAATGTCCAGATGGAGACTGGTGATGATTGGTGTTCCTCACGGGTCTGATTGGTTCAATATCTTCATAAATTACATAGACAATGGGGTTAAGTGCACCCTCAGCAAGTTTGCTGATGACACCGAACTGAGTGGTGCGATTGACATGACTGAAGGATGGGATGCCATCCAGAATGACCTGGAAAAGTGCAAGAAGTGGGCCCATGTGATCCTCATGAGGTTCCACAAGGTCAAGTGCAGGGTCCTGCGCATGGGTCAGGGCAACCCCCGGTATCAATACAGGCTGGGGAATTAAGGGATTAAGAGCAGTCCTGCTGAGAAGGACTTGGAGGTACTGGTGGATGAAAAGCTGGACATGAGATGACAATGTGTGCTCGCAGCCCAGAAAGCCAACAGTATCCAGGGCTGCATCAAAAGAAATGTGGCCAGCAGGTCGAGGGACGTAATTCTGCCCCTCTATTCCACTCTGGGGAGAATTCACCTGGAGTACTGTGTCCAGCTCTGGAGCCCTCAGTATGGGAAAGACGTGGACCTGTTGGATGGGGTCCAGACCAGGGCCACAAAAATGATCAGACAGATGGAACACCTCTCCTCTGAGGATAGGCTGAAAGAGACAAACTTTTTAGCAGGGCCTGTTGCAATATGACAAGGGGTAATAGTTTTAAACTAAGAGAGGGTAGATTTAGACTAGATATAAGGAAGAAATTTTTTATAATGAGTGTGGTGAAAGAGTGGCATAGGTTGCCCAGAGAGGTGGTAGATGCCCCATTCCTGGAAACACTCAAGGTCAGGTTGGACAGGGTTCTGAGCAACCTGATCGAGTTGAAGATGACCCTGCCTGTGGCAGGGGGTTTGGATTAGATGACCTTTAAAGGTCCCTTCCAACACAAACTATTCTCATAAGAANGTTTAGATTGAACATTAGGAAGAAGTTTTTCACTTTGAGGGTGGTGAGGCACTGGAACAGGTTGCCCAGAGAGGTTGTTGAGGCCCCATCCCTGGAGGTGTTCAAGGCCAGGCTGGATGTGGCCTTGGGCAACCTGGTCTAGTGGGAGGTGTCCCTGCCTATGGCAGGGGGGTTGGAACTCGATGATCTTCAAGGTCGTTTCCAACCTAAACCATTCTATGATTCTATGAGTCTATGATTTTAATTCAAGATCTGATCCAAAGCAAACAGAGAAGATTCCAGATCTCAGTAAAAGCTCTAATTCATTGATTTCTAGCTGCAGGGCAGAAAGTCTTGCATGTCAGCCTTCCAGAGAGGCCTGATTCAGTAAGTGGCTTCTGAAAACACTAGTGGAGGGTGCCCTAAAGTCAGGACAATCAGAGGAAGTAAACATCCATCTCCTTTGTACTTTGAGGACTTGGGTGGATCCACAAATATTCAGCAGCAAAAAAAGGCAGATATCTGGAGAATTTCTGTTCTTCCTGGGTACGCAGCAGCTGCATGGGAACTTCAAGTATCTAATAAGTATTTGGAATAGGTGGATGTGGATTAATATGTTCTCCAATTCCAAAGATTTTAAGAAGGCATGCTGAGACTTGCCTACACCGAAGAGGGTTGTTATACCAAACACACTACACTTCCAAAGCACAGAAGGATTTTTCATTCATAAGGTAAAATGCTATTAGAGTGGCCTGTCTGAACCGTCAGAGCCTGTGTACGTTTGGTCTACTCCTGTAAGTAGTCACTCCCTTTGCAAAAAGAGCCCTCTTTCTGTGGTGGCATGCATTTTTCCATCCTCAACAAAACATAAAAGTAGAAAGTCCCATTACAATGCAAGGAGAAAGGTCATTAAAATAGTTTTGACTCTAAAAGTTCAGGGTGAGTTTGCACTGAAAGTTTGTGAGTGAGAAATGATGCGTTTGTCATTAAGTCCAAACCAGTTCTCCTGTCCCTGTTGATGATCTGCCCTTGTTTCAAACCAATTAAACTGGAGCTAATCTCTCTGTTGGTTTGAGACATGCTGTCTTTGTTACATATAGCTCCTTTTGTGCAGAAAATCGTAATGGATTTTTTTGTAACCTACATCCATATTGGAGAAAAATCATCTTTGTACAAACACAGAAGATCTGGTTCCTGAACCAGACAACTTTGAACTTGATTCAGGGCCTAATGAGGGAAAACTGAAAGGCTCCCATTGACTTCACTGCGTATTAGATCAGGCTGTCACTGTCTACATTCAGTCAGGGACATATAGTAGCTAATTTAAGGCCTATATTGTGAATGGGCTGAAAAGCACAATGACAATGCAGTACACATTCTTTTTAGCACCTGCCTTTGGTGAAGGGTGGCTGAAAAGCTTTATGGAGGAAGACTTTTTGGAAGAAATTTGGAAGAATGAGCATTTAATATTGCCTGATTCTAAAGGGGTTCTCAGAAGCAGGTTTTTTGTGGTTTTTTTTTTCCTGGGAAGTGGATGGAGGATCAAAGGATTATTTAAAAAAAAACAAAACAGGTCGGGAGATGAATCAGATGGACAAATAAATTAAATTCTCTGTGTGTAACTCCAAATACTGCTGCATTAGGATGTACCTGCTGAAAGATACATCTGTTGTTAGAAAAACTCTCAGATATTTTTGACTGGAAAGCCACACAACCCATAAGCAAAGCAGTTAAGCAGCGAGTATAAATTCTGGGGTAAAGTGGGCTTAGAGGACTCGCCCTACAAGCATTCTTGTAAACGTGCTGTGCTGTAAGTTTCCAGCTCCTTTAACCAAGCAGTCAGTTCCTGGGAGTCGGACCTGAACGTTGAACTCATGGTGATACATCACCACCGTGTGGTCATTGCCAGGAAAATAAACTGCCATTGAAGAGTTGGGAGCAACTTAGGCTGATGTTTCAAATCTTGGGAGATGTGAAGTTGTTGTGGTAACAGAAGATCTTACAGCACTTGACCACCAACACTGCCATAATGTGAGCACATAATAGATGAGTCTGTGAACACTGACACAGAAAATCTGTGCCTTGTCCAAGTTCTTGTTCCAGGACTGAAATAAAGACAGGCACAGAAGGAGGCACTCATGCACCATCAGATGAAGCAGTATTTCAGCATTTTAACCTGTCCAAATGTGCCTGTTGTAGGTTCTGATATGGCTGAGACATGACACATACTGAGACTGGTGTAAAGAGATTGTCCCTGTTGCTGGGAACAGCATGGGGTACTTCTCTCAAGGCAGAAATTATGTTCTTTGCCTTCTTTAGTATATGCTTTAGAAGAAAGTACTACAGAATATAGCAAAGGATGCCACTGTTCTGTTCTGGCTTTCCTGTAGAGTTTCTAATTCATTTTGAGGCATTTTCTTTTGTGGAAGGGAGGTTCCAGTAGGGTATCTAGAAGAGTTCAGGGATGTTGCCCCTTTCATTAGGACTGGGTGCAATGCAGCACCTTAAAACATCCTGTTCAGAAATGGCATTGGGATCACTGTGCAGAAGGCTGAGCACTCTGTTTCTTTTTGTTTGCATGATGGAAGGGATGGCATTCCTTATTCTGCTTTTGCCATACTATTGGTTTTATCCCTACTCAGCTCTGTAGGACTTTACAGAAGGGAAACAGTCTTTACAGTAACTTTCTGCAGCATTCACTTCTGACGGTTGTCTCCTGTGATTAGTAATTGCAGAGGGACCAAACTCCTCTGGTCTTTGAGGAACTGCTCTGGTTGGGCCTTAATAGTCTTTGCAAAGTGAAGGCTGTTGGCTCCTTGTGTTATTCTTCCCCTTCTCTTCTGTTATTCTCACAAACCCAACCTCTTCTTTATTGGGAGTTATAATGAACCCCTGAATGTGAGTCTTGGTAAAATATTTCAGTAAGGCACTTGTATGTGACAGATCCAGATGTGGCTGCAAAGCAGACTAAGGCAGCTGTTGCTATATTTCAGACTATGCACTGTATAAGAACTTCTAAGCAGAGACCCTGGAGGAAAAGCATTCTGACATGCTGTTATGCAGTAGAGCCATGCGGGGATTTTTACCTCCCGAAATACTAATCGGTTGTGCAGGAGTGTAACAGCAAAGAGGAGATAAGTAACCATGCTCCAAGTATATATTCAACTATACCAAGAAATGCCTCTGTCTAAATTATTTATCTATCTGGTCTTTTAATAGCTCGTTGCTCCAGAATGTATTTTCCTCTCATCTTTATCAGCCTAATCCTGGAAGGTGCTGAAGCACTTGGTTTTCAAATGCCTGAGGGTGTGGAGCCATAATGAAGCTTTTCTCTGCTCTAATAGCGTAAGATCTCTTTCTCTCTTTGGCAGTGATACAATGAAATAAAAGCACTTAGCCATGGACAGAAGGGCAATATCACCTCACTTGTGTTTTCATCCAAGTGAGTCTTTTAGGAGGGTCACGGCACCAAGAGCTTCACCGTGTCTTCTCTCTCCGACTCTCTGAATTGTAATTTGTGGTGCCTGCAGACACCAGATATTAATTTGGGATGTAAATTACATGGAACAGGAACTAGAGCACTGCTTTTGTGTATGGTCCCTCCACAGCCTTTATTTGGGTTAGAGGTGAAGTGTAATCCCATGGAAGTACACCAAGACTTAGACTATCTGAAATTAATCTCTTTTCTGGGATACTTTCCAGCCCATACATTGAATTTTTGGGAAGTCATGGCTCTGATGAACCTACTGTGTAGTAATTGGCTTTCACAGTAGTTGTGACATTTAGGAGCAGGGTGTTTGGGTCAGAGTTACCAAACAGGGACAAAATCCTCCACAACAGGCACTCTGGAAAAAATGGGGAAGAAGGAGGGCCTGTTGGTCAAGAAACCAGCCATGAAGTCCTGGTGTAGTAGTCTGGTATAAAAATACTGGAGTAGGAGTAGAGGCATTTTGCCTTTGGCATCCTCTGTGATGCTACAGGCATTCTGCAGTCGTTTCAATTGTCAGGGGTTTAAAAGAGTGTTAGGTGAGACAAGGTAGTAAGGAACCATAAATGCTGTTCAAAGCCTGAACAATGATACTTTTCTTGACAGACTTGAGGAGCTCTATTTACCTAGTTTATCCAAAAGGAGATTGAGAGTCCTGGCAGAGCTTCCTTCTAAAGGGCTCAGTCAGGAGAACACATTAACTGATGCAGAGCCAAGAGAATGGGAGCAAAATTGCACTTCATAGTGCTTTCTGTCCATGGCTCTGCATGTGTACTACATAATACCACAGCAGTAGACATGGTTAGAGTGTGTGATCAACTCTCAGGGGAGAAAACCACCAGGTTTAGAAGTCTTTTTTTTTAGAAAAAGGCATAGCAAGAACTCATGGTTGAGTGCAAGAACATGATGAATTCAAATGATAACTAGACGAGTGCTTTTAATAATGGAAGAGATTTACCACTAGAATGAGCTGAAGAAAACAGTAGATCTGCCAAATCTTGATACTCTTAAATCCAAACTGATTATCATCCTGGGAGACAGACAGAAGCTGAAGAGAAGTCACTAGACAAAAGTCAAAGAGAACTGGGAAGAAAAAGCAATATTTGCATGCCAGATGAGAAGAAATAGCATTTCCCAGTTTTAAAATGTATTAATACTTGAGTATCCCAGGAAAGAGCTTCAGTATAGAGCATTTTGAGCAATGCCAAGCTTTTATATTATTGGTAACTGCCAAAATAAACACCCCATGTGCATCTGCTTTTCCTCTATCCCAGAATTTTCAGGGAAAGAGTTAAATATCTGATGAAGCCACAGGGGAGACCTACCTTCATTACTGCTTCGGCCACAGGTCAGTCTCTCACATGCTCTTTTTCTCACATTCAGCAGACAATGTTGGAAGATCTTGAAGATGTGCAGAGCTGTAGATCTCTAAATCAAACTTTTGGTTACCTTTCCTTTTCCTTGCCTCCATGAACAAGTCCTCTTTTCTTCCTCCCAGCTTCCAGCCATGGGTGATAGTAAATCCCTGAACTCAAGATCTATCGTGCTTCTGTAGACCTCGATAGATCAATCTTTCAGGCATAGGTCCAGCTCATCTTTAACCCCCCAAATCCTGTGGCAATTAATTTCAACATTTAGTGGGGGGTGGGAGGTTGTGAGAAAAAGGATCACTTTCTGTTTTCAAACCTATGGCTTAAAAGCATTTGGTGCACCCTAGTTTTTGTGCTATGAAAACCAGCAGATAGTCTCTAGCAACTATTCTCTCCACATCTCCTATGACTTTGTGCATCTTTGACTATTTAATTGTTTCTTGTATGGAAACTATTCTGTGCTGTTGATCATCTTTGTCATGCTCCTCTGCATGCTTTCTGCTTCTATTGTCTGTTGTTGAGCTGTGATTACCAGAGACACAAGCACCAAAGAATTTAAACATAATGTCATAATGATGTTTTGTTTAATCTGCTCTTTCTTCAGTGATTCAATTTACCTTTTCCAGAATCACTTCATGAACAATCACTTTTCTGAGTGGAAAAATCTGATTTGGAGACTATCACTGTATCTAGATAGAGTTGTGTTTGTTTTTATTTATGTTTATTGCTTTGGATTTAGCTAAGCTGAATTACATCTGTTGTCACCCAGCCACTTAGCATCTTATGACTCTTCCACAGCACTTCCAGGGCTTATTAATTTTAACACAACACCATGTGAACAAAAGGCATCCTGTTTGCAGTTAGCTTCTGTTCAACCAGGGCACAGAAGGTACACAAACTCGCAGCTACCTGTATTGCTCCATGTGCATGTATCTTATGAAAACCAGCAGATAGTCTCTAGCAACTATTCTCTCCACATCTTATAAAAGCTCTCAGTATACCCTGATGGTTAGACAACTGTTGGAGATAACACCATCAGCTTGAGGTGGGAGAGCAGCAGAAGAAGGGAAAGCCTAAATTTATGTAAATAGTTGTATTTCTTTCTAATTTTTTTCATTTTCCCTGGCAATCTGGCCTGATCAGTGGGCAGTTGATGTGCAACTTTGAGGTTAACACCCATGATCTGACTCCAGAAAGTGAATGGTTGAGTGATTACAGGGAGCTCGAACTGCTCACTGTACTGTGCTAAATTCTGAATCTTTAAGAAGTATGGCCTGTAATTCATCACATTCATCTGCACAAGAGCCATGCACAGGTTTTGCACTGCCCAGTGCTTATTTGGTCACCACAGATGAAACATGCGTGTTCCCACAATGTTCCCACTTGAGCAGACTCTTCTGGCAGCGTAGGATGCAGCTCAGGCAGGGCAAACAGACATCACTCCTCGTGTGTCAGTGCTGACAGGGTAGCCACATTCTTACAGTGTGCATAAAGTGTGGTAGGAGCTCAATGATTTGAATTCACGAGATGTTTCAGCCTTTGCAAAGCCCAGATGATAAATGGAAATATAAATAAGCCTGTGGGAGAGAGGTCCTTTCAGTCAAGCGAGCCAACTAAACTAATGCTGGAAAACAGGACTAGGGCCGTTGAACCGAGTTTGTTGCAATGGGGGTGACCCCTTTGGGGGTTAGTGTGTTCGTCAGAACATTTTGGTAAAAACCTTCCTTGCCATTAGAGGGCACCAAATCACTTCAAAATCTGCCATTGCTTCCATGAGACCAGGATTTGTGTCCGACCTATGCAGAGCCTGAGCCTTGAACTATACAACCACAATTCAAACGATTTTGCAGTCATACTTGTTGCGTCTCAGTGTCCCCCACTACATTGCTACCGTTTTGGCCCCAAATCCCACCAGTGTAGCTGGCAAGTTTTCAGAACTGTCAGATTTCAGAATGGAAGATGTGCAGCTGCCTGCCTGCCAGGGCCAACACAGGGAAAATCTTACTCCTGTACATTTCTTCCCCTGTCAGGCATATAGCCTTTGGGGATGGATGCTACACTGTGCAAACAGCAATAAACTTGTGAGGTTTGAAGGGCATGACAGGGAATGTCACCTATTGAAAGATAAAGAAGCTGAAAAATATGGGAGCGGATGGAGTACAGCTGTTCGGACACTGCCTCACTGCTATTATCCTTAGAGTTACCCTTCTCAGCTACTACTCACATTTGCTGCTATTTGTCTGTGTTTTACTTTGGTCACCTTACTCTTGGGTGTGTTTTGTGTTTCTATTCGTTTGCTCTCTTTACACCTTTTAGTTTCTTCTAGAACAAAAAATCAGCTTCAGTTGGAGTGGGGCTGCCAAACTGCACAGAGAAGTCACCTGTCAAAACTTTTCCATCTGGGCTGTGGCTGAGGATCTTGAGCTAAGATTCAGTCAAAGCCTTGGGTTAGGATTAGGGTTAGGACAGAGACAAAGCTTAGAGCTGAAACTGGGTTTGGGCTTGATAAGGGCTGCTGAAGGATGTTCAGTTTGTTAAGCATCTTCTGACAAGTGATATATAGGCTCCTGTTAATATTTGATTAAAAAAAAAATGGATGCTTCAATCTTTAGGGAAAGTGGAACAAGGCTGAGCAATTAGATAGACTGCTGGGAACCTGGAGTAGCTCTGCAAAAATTAAATGAGTTGCTGTGGCTGTGATTTACTCTATTTCACAGCCTTTTAATTCTGTTGAGTTTGGCAGGGTTATCCCGGATCTACACCAGGGTGAAAGGTCCTTTGACTCTGCACTGGGAGCAAAATCTAGTGCAGCTAAGCATAAGAACAGCAGGGTCTTTTATTATGGAACTGAGTTGTACAACCTCTAAATTATGTCACTTGGTGTGGATGTTTTCTGTAAGTTCTTAAATATTTGAATAAAGAGATATTTCTGAAACATATCTGGCTGGCTGTGAGGATCAAAGTGTGATGTTGACATTAGTATTCTTTGAAGGGGGAAACTCATGACAGTGTTTGGGAGCTTTTTCCCTTGCTTCCCTTCCTGTGGGTATGTGAGATAAAGCAGTGCCAACTTCTTTAAAAAGGGAAAAGAAGAAAGAGAACCAGCAGTTGCATGAGCATCTCTGAGAAACTCCAAAGAATTTAGGTTAATCCCAGCTGAATTTGTACTACTGAAAAATATCTCTTTGGGGAAGGACGAGCTTTCCTCTTAAAGCTGCGACCAACAATGTGTAGAGCAGGAGAGAGAAAAGTATGGGATAGAATGGTGTTGGGACTGAGTTAAGTGTACCCAAGTGCAAGGAATGGAAGTTTACATTTTAGCATTGAATAACAGGAATCCAAATTACAAGCTTTACCCTTGAGTATAACAAAAGATATGCCTAGAAGGTGTCCTTTCTTTTGTGTTTTAATGAAAGTGAGATCCTAAGGTGGGAATTATATCTGCTAATTTTAGGTGTCTACAATGCATAATGTGTCTGGGTGAGGTGTTTAAGCTCCTCTGAATATCGGTGGAGATCTAGTCAATAAAGTCAATTGCATTTAGGATGTGATTCACTGGACCAGATGTGAAAGTGTATTTTATTATGAAAACATACCCTAAATTACACCAAGTAACTCACCACTGACTAAAAGCTGCTTAGGCATTGAACATAAATGTAGATGCTTATGCTGTAAACACTCATATGTAGTCTGATGAAGCCTGCTTTTAACATCTCTGAAGCTGTTTATTTGGAAGAAATGCCAAACTATCAATGCTAGAAAATGTTTTCAGCATTTCTTATACATCAGTTTTACAACACAGTGTAAATAAGAGTGTCAAAAACATTGCTGAGGAAGATCATTACTAAGGATACTGTGTCTGGAGGTTGGATGTTTCAAAAATGTAGTCTAAACTCAGGTGCTTGGACAGCATTCAAGTCAAAGCCAGACTGTCAAAGGACAGGGTCCCACTTGCATGGGTCTGGTAAGCTCTGAGACCTGAGTAGTAACTAGAGTTATAATGTTTTTTGTAACTGAAAAATTGTCGTGTTTTTTTTGTTTTGTTTTGTTTTGTTTTTTAAAAAGAGACCTTTTGAGCAGAGTTTGAATTGGTAGATCTTGGCTTTGAGTCCGACATCTTCATTCTCTTCCCTATACGCTATCAAAAAATTACATGTCTTCAGCAGATCTGCACTGCTGAAAGACAGGGTAATTCAACTGCCTAAACATATTCCTCCAAGGCCCAGAGTAGCCACTTAACCATTTGCGTGTATTATAGCAAATACTTTTCGAGACTAAGAGGCTGGAATTGAAGTGTTGGCATATTGAAAATCACGCAACATGTGAGGAGTCAAGCACTGTGACTTCACACTCTTAGTCCACTAAATTACAATGTTATACCTAGCAAAAAAAAAAAAAAAAAAAGGCACGGTGGTGGTTACCTCATAATAGCATTGCAAGACATAAAGGCAGCCTGGCTGCAAGATCCTTGTGCTCTCAAAATGGGTTCCTGTCTAGGTAGAGCTTGTCTTTTCTCAAGGTCAGACAAAGTTCTACAAGCGGTCACTTGCCCAACTTGTTAGGCAGGCTAAGTTCTCTGTTTTGCTGCGTTTTTCAACCTTCTGACTCTTACAATACTTTTCTCTACTCACGCAGATACTGGCAATGGACATGACAGTTGGTTTCAGACAGGAAGATGATATCTATCAGTTAGTATCTTGAAGCATTCCTTCTGAAGAAAACAAGATAAAGTCTTTTCCTGGTATCTCAGGTTTACTTATTCTGGGGAGGATGATGGCTGCACTTTTTCTGATTGTGTGGATTTCACTTTGAGAAAAAAATATGCTAAATATAAAAAAGCAGAACCGGACAGTCTTTTAACATCCCATCCCACATCTTGTAAATCCTGTAGGCTAAGGAAGAGGTATGTGTTGTCTTGTTCATGTGCAGATGCAGATAAAATTTCCTTTGACTGATTGACGTCAATGGATTGGCTCACTTTAGGGCTAGAAATCTCAGAACATGGCCTCTGGAGTTTATTTCTACACAAACGACTTCGGTGATAAGATAGGACAAGGGTTAAGATGTGGATGGTAGAAAGTGGAGGCCAGTTCAAGGAGCTGTTCTAAAAATGTAAGCTCAAAGCCAGCTTCTAAAATTGGAGAGAACATGATGGGCATACTGGGACCTATTTTCTAGAAAAGCTGATTATCTGCAACTTTTATTTGCACTCTAGAAAATAATATCTTGAGCTGTGTAACCAAAATCAAGGACTGTGTAAAAAATTTGCCAAAAATCTCTCCTTCTCACCAATTCACCATCCTAAAACTTATGTACCACTCCCTGCTTCAGGGTGATACGTTGTGGCTTCACATATCAATAGGTTTGAACTGGGATGATACTATGGTAGAAAGACAAATCCTATAAACTAATGACTCTCAACCCAACCCCTGTGTCATGGTTTAGCCCCAGCTGGCAGCTAGGACCACACAGCCACTTGCTCACTTCCCCCAGTTGGGGTGGGGAAGAGAATTGGAAGGGTAAAAGTGAGAAAAATCATGGTTTGAGGTAAAGACAGTTTAATAGGTAGAGCAAAAGCCATGTGCACAAGCAAAACAAAACAAGGAATTCCTTCACCACTTCCCATCAGCAGGCAGGTGTTCAGCCATCTCCAGGAAAGCAGGGCTCCATCATGCATAATGGTTACTTGGGAAGACAAAATACCATCACTCCAAATGTCCCCCCGCTTCCTTCTTCTTCCCCTGCTTTATATGCTGAGTATGACATCACATGGTATGGAATATTCCTTTGGTCAGCTGCGGTCAGCTGTCCCAGCTGTATCCCCTCCCAATTTCTTGTGCACTCCCAGCCTAACTCGCTGGCGGAGTGGTGTGAGGAGCAGAAAAGGCCTTGACTGCTTAGCAACAACCAAAAACACCACTGCGCTATCAGCACTATTTCCTATCCCAAATCCAAACCACAGCACAATACCAGCTGCCAGTAAGAAAGTCAGCTCTATCCCAGCCTAAACCAGGACACCCCATTAAGATGAGAAAGAGCATAACAAATGTCCTGTGGGCTCCCAATTTTTAGGCACGCTTCCTAAGATACCAGAGAGACCCCAGGGTTAACATCATCTTGGAAAGGTGCTTCTTCATCTTCTGCCCCCTGTGATACCTGCTCTTTCCTACTTATCCAATGCTCTTGATTATTATTTTGATTCTCTGGAGAACATGCAAGGAGCTGAAGCATTTGTGGTCCTCCTGCTTACAGAGTCAATACAGGCCTGGAAGAGGATTGCCTTCTTGTTATGCAGCAACTCTGAAATCATGCTGAACTCAAGATAAAGAAAGGTGAAACACAAATAAATGTATTTCTTCACCACATCACACATAGATAACATAATTTCAGATGACTGCAATAGAGCAAACCAGCCCTCACTTCTAGTCTCCAGATATTAAAACACAAAAAGCTTCCTGCATTGTGTCTCTTTTTATCCAGCTCTTTCATTGTGATTTTCCTGACAGAGGGTAAGGAGAAATTGAAAACAGTGTTAAAATTGATTCTTTAGGGCAGTGCACTCCTGCGCTGTGCTTAGGTGCATTTGTTCAGATCACCTCCGACAGGCCATTAGTTTGTGCCGAGACCCAGTGGGAGGCTAAACTGATGGGCACTGGAAGTGGGCAGCCCCTGCAGGACATCCTGCCGGCAGGCTCCCAGGGAAAGGCGCTCTGTTCTCCCGGCTTGCCCGGTGCCTGCATACGCATGCATATTCATGACTGGCTATTCTTTCGGGCAAAAGAGAAAATTTCTTTAGAAAATTGCAGCAGCAGAACAGGGCTGTGCTTTCAAGTATTTTGTCTTTCCCAAAAGAAAATAGCTGATGCCATGAAAAGTTTTGTGCAACCGTAAATGTGCTCAACTGTGCTATAATGTTTCATGGAGGGGGAATTTTCTTTCCCAGCCCAGCTGCTGAGTAGTTTGTGCCTCCAGGCTCCATGAGGAATTGAGAAATAGGACCAGGCATCATACTAATTTTTATCATTTCTCACCCCATTTGCAATAATCTGGGACACGGAAATTCCCCTGTGTGACAGAGCATTCCCCCCTTCCTCCAGTCTGATCACATGTGCAGATACACGTA
Organism: Anarhynchus alexandrinus; assembly: GCA_008711295.1. Lineage (NCBI taxonomy): Eukaryota > Metazoa > Chordata > Aves > Charadriiformes > Charadriidae > Anarhynchus > Anarhynchus alexandrinus. Next base: position 2,169,933 of record VUYV01000032.1, on the reverse strand, counting down.
CACACAAACACACACTTTTATAATTCATCTCTCCTTCAAGACATTTTTATGAAGAAGTATTTTGGAAGAAAACCTCCACATCTACTTCATGCAGCCATCTGATCGATTGTTTTTAAAGGGCATTGCTGTCAGCCTGGGACTAGTGCTGACTATAGGAAGGTAACACTATATAAATGAACACACACCTGTTTAAGTTTCTGCTTTCTGCTTATACATACATTTAATGTGGCTTTTTGTTTTCAGCAGCAAAATGCTTCACTCAGTAAAAAGGGGTCTGCTAATATGGAAGTTGGGAGATTTGGGATTTTCCCCTTAGAACCAAGACTTCCCAGGAGAGGAGGGGAACATTTCAGACTTAGATTTGCCCTGAAATGTTCAGGTTGTCCAGTCTGTTGTTTAGCCATTGACAATGGAAAGCAAAACATTCTTGTGTTAGAAGCAAGCGGAAAACTTTTGTAATAGGCAATTAATTAGGCACTTACATGCAAATAAGTAAAGACAATAATCCTAAATTCAGCTGAATTTTATTCCTTGGCCTCGAGGATAAAACTAGTTAAGTTTTCAAGAGTCTCTCCAACAATGTTTCCTATGAATCCTTGATTATTTTGATGTTTTTCTGTAGGGATGATGTTCTACTTCAAGACCAAGGCTAATCCTCCCTCCTATTTGTTCCCTCGCTTTTCGTCATAGTTGTACCTGATGGCTCTGAGCACTGTCTCTGGATGTGGAGGGACAGACAAATTGATGACAGCCATTTTTAGTGTTATTCTTTGAGTTTCCATGTTCCTCTCATTCATGGGCAACAAGGCTGGGTGAATCAAAATGTTTATTTTTACCCTTTCTATATTTTTCTTCATTTGTCACATTTATCTCGCTGTCCCTTAGAGACTGCAGGAAGGTGCTGTACCCCAGACCCTGGGAACTGCATCCACTTCCTCACTTTCTGCCATCACCAAATGCAGCCTTACCACTGGAAAGGGCCACAAAAGTTTATCATTTCTTTCTGGCCTGTTTTGTGGAAAGAACTCTTGCACTGATGCTGATTTTGAAATGGCAGCTGATGTGGGTGATTTCTTATCTGCTTTTCTGGGCTTTGCCCCAGGAGCTGACCTCTCCATGCACTGTAAGAACACAGCTCGCAGCTTCACAAGGTCTCCAACAGGCTGCTGCTCATTCCTTCACATGTGGCTTGTGGGGTCTGAGAAAGCCGCTTCACAGCCTTTTACTTTAGACCATCAAGATCTCTTGTTTCCATCGTTACAATGACCTTGGAGCTCAAAGACACATTCCAGGGAAGGCTCCTGATGCTGAGGAACTTGTCTCTAATGAGAGGAAGGAATTTGTCATTGCCTAACTAGACTCTCCTTTGCAAGTTGAGACTTATTGCTCTGGGATGGTATGTTCTAAGCCTTTCACATTCCCCTACTGATTTTCACACCTAAGAACAAGACAGAAGCAACTGTCTCTTGCCCCCAAGATTTCCGTCTACAGTAGGAGGGGGATTGTAAATGGGAAAGTTTTAAAATGACCAGAGACATGCCAGATCATGTCTTGATCCTGACTCTCTGCATGAAATTGGGTTGTATTTTTCCACATGCTCTGGCACTGATCAAGGCAGTTGTATTATAGAACAAAGCTTTATGAAAGGAAAGAAACAGGTAGGGCTGAGATGTTCTTCATCTGATTTGTAACATCTTGAACTCACACATTTATAATGGCATCAGCTATTACTATAACTTACCAGAGAACAAACACACTAAAATATTTGATAATACAAATGGGTCCCTTGCTAAGTCTACACCTGCTACTCACTGTCATTGGGACTATGCTCTTTCACCTGAGCTGCCTGGGTCATTACAGCAGCAACAAGAGGCCGATGGCTCTTCTGCCTACAGCTATACTGACTTTCTTCCCTTTACACTGAGCCTTTGTAGGAAAGATCCCAGTCCACTTGTCTGCCCTCTATTGAACATGTGATGCTGCTTGCAAAGACTGATGTGATGTAGGAATGAAGGACTCGGCCAGGGTGGCCATGGCTGTCCCCATGCTGTGCCCAGGGAGCATTGGCACAGCTGGCTCCAGGCTGAGGTAGGGCGAGAACTTCAGCTTTCCTCCTCTGGTTACTCTGCCTGAGCAGGCTTCTTTTGAAACAGCATGTATGTGAGGTGAATATGAACTCAGGTTGTGGTATGGAACAAGCATCTTCATACCTTCAGTGCCAGTGCTGGTACTTCATTATCTCTTGACGCAAAAGCTTTCCTGAAGCAAGGTTTGTCTGCAAATGCTCAATGTTGCAGAGCATTCCTAGGGTGTATCTGCAGGAGGAATATAAAGGCCTTCCTCAACAAATAGAAATGACAAATTTTGGTTAAAAAAAAAAAAACAACCAACCAAAACAAGGCTGTTTGCAAGTAAAGTGTAGAGGGTTGTTTCTCTGGTGGCTGAAAAAACATAACCACTTTCTTGCGGTTGCAAGATGATAGGGGAACCACCTACATCAGGGTGTCTTCAGGTATTTGGAAGAGAAGATGCTGAAAGATAGGTTCAAATATAGAGGGAAAAGAAAACTGTCCCGAAGACCTGCAAGGATGGCTTTTGGCTGTATCATACTTCTACCAACATTGGAGCTGGAATTGAACAAATCTCTTATCTTTCAGTAGCTGGGGAAGAGCTCCATGAAAAGGCAGTGATCTACAGCTGGTGAGATTAGCAGGAGCTTTGGTCAGGTCCTTGAAAACCTCTCTTTGTGCCTAATGTTACTGCAAGGAAGAGCACAGACATCTGTGCTGGTGGTCCTCTGAGGACAAGACTTATCCATGGACTGAAAGTGGTTGCACTTTGGCGGGAGCTTTGGTAAGTACAAGCACACATTGTTACAGTGCCGTAGGGTAAAAATCATGCAAGCAAAAGCTTTACTGTGGGTTTGTTGGTTGTTCTGGTTTGGGTTTTTTTTTTGGTTTTTTTTTTTTTTA